>ML320565.1:0-46338 GCA_005239505.1 Nicotiana paniculata
AAAAGGTGAAAAAACCACGACCTACTCCTCAGTAGAATTTGCTCAAACTCTTCACTAAATACTCTAAGACAAACGGACTTACAAAATTAACTATTTTGTAATCCTAGGACTAACTCTAATCCCTTTGTATTAACTAGCCCCTAGATAATTTCTACACGCCTCAAGTTAACTCTAACTTGAACAATGCGTACCTATTACATGCTTCTATGAAAACTGAAAGATACAATATTAAAACTCATACTACAATAAACTAGACTCAATAATTAATCAGATGGAACTGGTTCTTCTAGTTGATCTGTAACCTTTTAATCGCAAAATGACTCTGCTAGCAAATTGACTCTGGGAAATTTTCTTTCAGACTTTTGATTCACTTCAGCTTTTGTGCGTGTTTTATTACAGCAGAAATACATCAAGTATTTATAGAGTCAGTTGAGCTTGTCGTCCAATTCTAGTCCAACTCTATCTGGGTGAACAAATTCGTACCAAACTCAACTTCCTTTATTTTGTTACTTTCCTTGCTGAATTCGATTTCAATCTTCTCATCAGTTTGCAACCTTTTCGCATTTGGAGACAATCTCTTGGTTCTTTGATATCTCACATTCACAAATATCTCCTATGCATATTCGGTTCATGTGCTAGCTATTCAGTTCAAGATGTGTGCTCTGATGGACCTGGTTCAACTGGTCAGCCATTTGTCAATCTTCAAAACTATGCACTGACATGGGTCAACATCAGTTCATACTGGGTGAGACGATATTATCGGATTAGGGATCAGGGTGATAAGGTTATGTGAAGTGTATATTAAAGAACAAATACCATTATTCAGGTTCATAATGAGGTGATTATTCTAGTCAATATGAGTTATTCAATTATCTGTTAACTCTGCAGTTGGGTATGAATTTCTACACATCTCCTCCGTTGTGGTGGTATCATCAGCATTATAGCAGGATGCATGTATATATATCATGAGGTGCATTGGGAGCATCAGATTCATGGAATTTTGGCTATTTAGGTTTAGGGAGTGCCGTTGTGGTCATATGATGAGTTATGCGGTGCATGGTGCTGATTCAGCAAGGCATGTAGTCATGTTCTGGTATTTCGTGTGGCAGTTGATACGGTGGTTATATATTGGAACTAGGCCTGGCAGAGAATTTCAAGTGTTGGAACTAGGTTCTGAGCTTATTATATGGATAAAAGAAGAAATCTTCAGATTCTATCAAGCTAATGTGATCAACTGGGTTGTGGTAGCACGGGCAGGTGCACGAGGTGTTAAATAGTGATTTCAGATAACTCCAGAGCAGTTCTTAACACGTTCGAGGATGAATGTCTGTTTAAGTGGGGGAGAATGTAACGACCCGACTGGTCGTTTTGAGCTCTAGAGAGTCGTTCAGCGGTTTAAGGCTGTGAGCATCTTCGTTTTAGGTATTATGACCCGTGGGTGTGTTCGGAATTGAATTTCGGGAAGTTTAGAATTGGTTTGGAAAGAAAATTCTCATTTGAGAAGCCTTAAGTTGGAGAAATTGACTAATATTGGAATCTTGAATAAACGACCTCCGAATCAGGATTTGAAGGTACCAGGAGGTTCGTATAATGATTTCAGACTTGGGCGTATGTCTGGATCGGGTTTTGGATGACCCGGGAGCGTTTCGGCGTATATTGTGAAAGTCAGCATTTTCGAAGGAATTTCCTAAGTTGGCTTGAAGTGCATTTCAGTGATGTTGATGTCCGTTTGGGATTCCAATTATGGAAATAGCTTCATATGGTGATTCTGGAGTTGTGAGTGCGATCCGAAGTTTATTCGGATGTCCGGAGGTCATTTTGAAGTCATTTGCTAAAGATAGAAATTTGAAGGGTTTTGAGAAATCCGACCGGAAGTGAAAATTTTGATATCGAGGTTGGAATGCGATTCTGAAAGTGGGAGCAAGTCCATAATGTCGAATATGACTTGTGTGCAAAATTTGGGATCAATCGGACGTGATCTGATAGGTTTCGGCATCAGATGTCGAAGTTGGAAATTTCTAAGTTCGTAAGTTGGGATTTGGATGCGATTCGTGGTTTCCATGTTGTTTGATATGATTTGAAGGCTCGATCAAGTCCGCGTTATGTGTTGGAACAGGTTGGTATAATTGGATAGGGTCCCGGGGGCCTGGGGTGGATTCCGGGTGGTTAACGGATCAAATTGAGAGTTTGAAGACGGCTGGAATTTGTTGTCATCTAGTGTGACCGCACCTGCGAGGATTTGGCCGAAGGTGCGGAGCCGCAGGTGCGAAGAAGTGGTGATCTGGCTGGGAGCGTAGGTGTGATGGTATTTTCACACATGCGAAGTGGCAGATGCGAGCTGTGGGGTGCAGGTGCAAAGTTGTCTTGAGCTGAGGAAAGTCGCAGGTGCGGAGGTTTGGTCGCACCTGCGAAGTCGCAGGTGCAACTGTTGGATCGCAGGTGTGAAAAATGGTCTGGGAAGAATTTTTTAAAACCGAGAATTGGTGGCCATTTCTTCATTTCTTCTTTGGTTTGGTCGATTTTGGAGGAGCTTCAAGAGAGGGTTTTCGTCAGGAATCACAAGGTAAGTATCCTTCATGTTTCTAAGTTAAATACAAGGTTATTGCATGGAATTACACATAAAAATTATGGAAAATTTTGGAAATATTGAAGAAAACCTAGAAATGGTAATTTGGATTTTTAGCCACAATTTTGAGCATGGAATTTAGAGTAAATTGTATAATGGAACTAGTAAATCTATGGGTAGAATTATCTTCGAGAAATTTCGGATTCCGGGCACGTGGACCCAAGGGAATTTTGGTCATATCACTAAGCGGGGTTGGGAAATTATATAATTTGGAATTGTTGCAAATATTAGAGTATATTTTCATTGGTTTGTCATGATTTTTATAGTTTTGGGGCATTGTGCGTCCGTTGGAGTCGTCGGAAGGGCTTGGAAGCCGGTTATGGAATTTCGGAGCGAAAGTCTCTTTTCTAACTTCGTGAGGGGGAATTTTCCCCCTAGGTGAACTAATTAAGTATGTGTTACTATTTGCAGGGGCTACGTATGCACGAGGTGACGGGAGTCTGTCGTAGCTACTATTATGCCATGTCCGGGTAGCCTAGGACCCACTAGCATGCCTCACCTGTTGTACATGTGATCTTGTCTGTAATATTAGACTGTTAATATAATCGAAATCGTAATCAAATGACTAAGGAAGATTAGAGTTTATTTTCTTAACCATCTAAAAAGAGAATTGATTTCCTTCACGGGCAATTGTATTTCCGGATAAGGTTGTATTATTTAACATTATAAAAACTTGGCAAGTGATTTTCGAAAAAGGATTTAAATACTATTTTGTGGTCTTTAAAAGAGAAATCTGTCATTTACTTGAGTATTTGTTTTCCCAACGTAGTCGGGGTGGACTGTTGATTGTGCATAACTTCAAGTGACCGCTTCGCAATATACATTCCGCGAGCGGAGTGTTATTTCCCCCACTCTCATGGGAGCGGGTCGTACGCCATGGCGAGATTGAAAGAAATATTATGGTTCGCCGTTCGACCCTCGGCAGTGGACAAAGATGATTATTATTGTGGCTCAGGCCGGTTGTCCTTACCCCGTATGCGCATGCTAAATTGTTAAATGTTTTCATGGTTTTTTAAGTGATAAGATATTTGGGGAAAAACAAAGATGAAATTGTTTATTTAAGATATTTGGGGGGGACAAAGAGGAAATTGTTTATTTAAGATATTTGGGGAAAAAATGAGAAAGTGGTAACTGTTTGTTTACTTCCAGTATTTACTTGGATTTCAGTGCCTTATATATTTGCTACTTTACTACCTTTATATGCCTACCATGTTCATCTTATGCTGTTAAATTAATTTGTTGGACCTTAGTAAGTGTGTAATTCGACCTCTCGTCACTACCTCTCAGAGATTAGCCGGGCGACTTACTGAGTACACGGTGTTTTTGTACTCATGCTACGCTTGCTGTGCATTTTTATTGCACAGGTACTTTCATAGTGACATGGCTGGTTTGGAGACTTAGGCGAGCTGCACCATCCGGAGGCGATCCGCAGCTGACAGAGTCTCCCTCGTATTGTATTTATTTTCATTTTAAATTCCTTGTCCAATTTGTATTTCGGACAAGCTTTGTGATGATTGTATAAATTCTTAAAAATTGCTCATGTACTCGTGACACCGGGTTTTGGGGTGTGTTTGGGATATAATTGCTAAACTGGAATATTTAAACCATTGCATTTGCTTGACGGATTTTATTTAGTTATTATATAATAAAGTGAAAGGAAATGTTTTTCATAAATGTTAAAACCGGAATTTATTTCGACTAATTAATGATTGCCCTGCCTGACAATGGTGTCCGGCGCCATCACGACCTTAGGGATTTTGGTTCGTGACATCATGCGATCGCATAGGAGGATCGCCTGGGCAGTGTGCTATTTTTAAACGGACTTGGCTCATTTTATTCCATTTTTCTTTTGGCTTGGGCGATTTTTGGAGAGCTTCAAGAGAGGATTTCGGTCATCTATGTCAAGGTAATTTGTTCCTACTCATCTTAAGTTAAATACAAGGTTTATATATAGATTTGGCCAAGGAATTTAGTAGAAATTGGGATTTTGAAGAAAAACCTAGAATTTGGTATTTTTGAATATTGACCACGAATTTGGGCATGGAATTGAGAGAAAATCATATATTTGAGTTTGTGAGGCTATGGGTAATCATTATCTTCGAAAAATTTCGGAATCTGGGCACGTGGACCTGAAGGCATTTTGGGCAACCTTTCTAGAGGAGTTGGGAATTTATATAATTTTAATTGTTACAAATATTAGAGTGAATTTTCACTGGTTTGCCCGTTATTTGGTAGTTTTGGGACGTTGTGCATCAATTAGAGTCATCGGAAGGGCTTGGAAGCCGGTTATGGAATTTCGGAGCGAGGTAAGTCTCCTTTCTAACTTTGTGAGGGGGAATTGTCCCCGTAGGTGAACTAATTGAATGAGTGCTACTATTTGCGGGGGCTACATACGTAAGAGGTGACGGGAGTCCGTGCGTAGCTACTATTATGCTTGTGTCTGGGTAGTCTAGGACCCACTAGCATGCCTTACTTGTTGTACTTGGGATCTTGTCAACGATATTAGACTGTTAATATTATCGAATTAGTAATTGAATACCTAAGAAGGTTAGAGCTTACTTTTCTTAATCATTTCGAAACAGAATTGATTCTTCTTTGCATAATTGTGTTCCTGATAAAATCGTAATATTTAAAACCTTATCAAATTTGGCAAATAAAATTCCAGAAATGATTTAAATACTATCTTCATGTTCATTTAAAGAGAATTTTATCACTTCCTTGAGAAGTTATTTTCTTGATAAAAATGCGGATTTATTATGTGAATACGTGTACATATGAGCACCTGAGTCGCAGGTATGATTCGCGAGCAGGTTAGCCTTATTATTATTATGTTGACCGCGTCGCATGATCGATTCGCGAGCGGGGAAAATAGATGCATCTATGGTTCGAGCCGTTCGACCCTCGGCAGTGCCCAATTTATTATTGTTGGTCTGCGTCGTTCGACCCTCGGCACTTTGTTTGCGCATGATAAATGCTGCGTATTTCCTGTGATTTATACATGTTTATCGGCCTAAGGAAATTTTTAATTTCTAGTTAATTTAAAAAGAAGAAGAATTGATGTGTAAAATGTGAACAAAGTCTGATGTTTCTTATCCCTGATTATTATTTAATTGTCTATGATACTCATACTTAGAACCTCACTTGATTATAATTAACCGACTTATAGCAAGTGTCTAATTCGACCTCTCGTCACTACCTCTCTGAGGTTAGGCGGGATACTTACTGAGTACACGTTGTTTTCGTACTCATGCTACACTTGTTGTGCATTTTGTTGCACAGGTACCTTCATAGCAATATGGCTGACTTGGAGGCTTAGACGAGCTGCATCACTCGGAGGTGACCCGCAGTCGGCAGAGTCTTCCTCTATGTACTGTATTTTCATTTTTATTCCTTGTCCAATTTGTATTTCTGACAAGTTTTGTAGAATTTGTAAAATTCTTAGAAATTGCTCATGTACTTGTGTCACCGGGTTCTGGGATGTGTTGGGATGTACTTTATTAAAAAGAGTATTGGACTGTTATTTTTACTTAATGGATTTTATTTAGTTGTTACGTGTTAAAGTGAAAGGTAATGATTTTAAAAATACTAAAATAGGAAATTTAGCTTAACTATTTAATGATTGGCTTGCCTAACAGCGGTGTCCGACGCCATCACAACCTTATGGATTTTGGGTCGTGACAACAAATCTACAGCCACTTCCGGAATTCTATTCCTAGCTCGACATCAAAATTTCCCTTATCGGTCGAAATCACCGAAAATCTAACTTTCGCCAATTCAAGCCTAAATCTACTACATACCTCTAAAACATATTCCGAACGCGCTTCTAACCCCAAAATACTCAATGGAGCTAATGGAGTCGATGGAATTCCTTTCTGGATCCGTCTTCACACAGTTCCGACTACTGTCCAAATTCTAAGTCTTAAACTCACATCTAGGGAGTAAGTGTCCCAAAACTCTCTGAATACCATAATTAATCAATTCGGCAAGTCCCAATTGCAGAAACACACGAGGGAAAGCAGTATTAGGGGATCGGGGCTCTAACTCCCAAAATGACCGATCGGGTTGTTACATTAATGTCGTAGGCTTTTCCCTTATCCCATACATATATATACATATATACGCGTATATAACGTCATCTGGTCATGAACCAATGTACATGTATGAATGAATACAGTGCATGAGAAGTACGTCAATAAAATCTCTCGTAACGTCATACAACCATTATACCTTTGAGTATTGTAATCATTTGACTATTGTACAACCTTGGTTTGATTTTTACCTTGTAATTATAATGTCACACTAACAAAGCACTTTGTTTAATAACTTCTGATTTACATTACTTTTTTCTTTGCCCAATATAAGTAGGTTAAACACGTACTTATTACATGATAGCAACAAATCTTTGACACCAAATGTAAAGGACGGTGTAGGTTTTGGCTTTTCTTTTTGTTATTTCGTCGCCGTTTTCATTCCATATTTTTGTGGTTGGCAAAATATGCTCCAATAAGTTAAAGCTAGAAAAGGAAAGTAATGCTAAAAGGGGAAAGAAGTAGATAAATGCCACTGAAGATCGTATATTTTACTTCACTAAAACATTTTCAATGACATTACTCCTGGGAGAAATATTTTAAATGAAATTTTCTACTGTTACTCAACTTAAAATTGGCTTTATGGGCCAAAATGGAAGGGCTTCGCGAAAGAGTTTTGCAAAAACTTATTGGAAGAACTAAACCAGCAATTTTTTGGAAAAGCTTTTGCAACAGTTCAAAAATAATCCACAAACAAAATTAAATGGTATGTCCTCATTGGGAAATACCAAATACTACCATATTAAACTTCTGAGAAATATAATTAGTATATCAAATATTTTATCCATCTAAGAAGTGTATTAATTAGACAAAATTTCCCTCCATAAGTTTGTAACAATTCAATGAAGTAAAGTTTATCAACTTAAGTATTTTCTGAAATTCTGAAATCCATGAACAGATGATAAAATAATAGGACACATGGAGAATCGAGAACATATACATTTCTAACATTTTTATGAATAGAGTCATTTATGGAAGTTGTACATTTTCTCGTTTCGCTCATATCGTATGGATCATGTCAAAAAGGAAGAAAGAATAACCTTAACATACATGGAGTATGGAAAAAATCCGTATGATATTCTTGAAAAAAATTGCGCCGTACTTCTTTTAGAACCGCAAAATTACTCCGTTGTTAAGACTCTAAAAATTCTAGCTGGAATTATTGAAACTTGAAAAAAAATCACATTGCTTAAGGTATACAATCTGATTTGGAGTGTTTTTGAGAATGGAATGTTGGAAACTTACCAAGATGAGCAACGTTCCCCACTTCTATTTGAAATTTTTTTTTATGGAAAGTCTTGGAAATGTAATAAATGCGTAACTACATGCCACCTAATAAGAAATGACTCTTAGTTATTTCTTTAGGGTGTGGCTTACTTCCACGTGGGGACGAGGGAAACATAATCTTTATCCACTTATTAGATAATTAGATAATGTTTCGTTACTCGATAATTAATCAGTTACCCGCATAATTAAGAATTGTTTTAATTACTTAAAATTCTATTCATTTTAAATATACTTTATACATCCTACTATCTTGGTCATATGGTACCACATAAAATAAATACATACACTATTATTTCTATTAAAACATCCATGTAAAAATACATATATTTTCTCAACTTATAATTTTTCTAATATGATATAAAGCATAAAAATTCTCGTACGTTTAATTCTTAAAATGGTAAAAAAGATAACCTTCTTTTCTTATGAGAAAATAATTTCTATCTTTACAATAAAGAAAATCTCATAAACTTTCCTATATTATGTGTATAATTTAATGCATTTTCGAAAGTAGTAATATTAATAACTATATAAAATCATACTTTTTAAATATTTTTCTACAATAAATGTTACACTAAAAATAAATACCATATCAAAATGTATCTAACGGTATCAATGTTGTTTACGAAGTCTTATAATCACAAATCCTCTATAATATCATTAATGGCCTTAATCCCTTCTAGCTCATATAGATTACTACGACTAATTCTAATATTAAAGTACGGGATGTAACATCCTTACTCCCTTTAAAACATTCAACCTCGATTGTTAACTCTTAGAGATTTACAAAAATTTCCTCTAGGGTCTCCTCTGTAAACTAAACTAAAACCCAACCTCTATCTGAAGTCTCGACTATCCACAATCCTTTTTTTACTTGAGTATCTCATATCTTCTTCACCTTTACCTTACTTACTTTTCAATCTCGTACGCATCTTCTATTTCTTTCATAACTTTCCTTCCACATAAGTAGAAATTACATCTATGTCTTAAAGCTCTATTGTGATAGCACCTCTGGTGCATACAAAATCTGGCGAAAGATTCATATTGACTTCTTCCGACTCAACTCTATGGCACGATCTGGAAACAAAAGAAGGAAAATATTTCCTAAATGCCCTATAGCCTCTCAATTATAAATGTGGCGCGCAACACACTCATAAGTAAAACTCTACTAGGCACAGCTTTGTAGACTCCTTAGGACACGACCCGCTCTGATACCACTTTTGTCACGACCCAAATCGAAGGGTCACGACGGTCACCCAGTATCTTACTCAATCGAGTACCAACGTAACATATCTTTCTTATCGTACTATCATTGGTAATTGGGCCAACATGACCACAACTCGTAATGTATAACTATAAATGAGCAACACTGTATCAATAAACCATCGTTCTTAAAATATGAATACATATGGGCCGTCATGGCCTCTGGCGTATCGTATCAAATGAACCTCTGTCTACAAAGCCTCTAAGATTATTCGACATTAAATGGGACAGGGTACCGGCCTACCCATAAGTCTATAACAAACTCTGACACGATGACTTATAGACTCGGCTGCACTCCGAATGAGGTGGAGTCTTACCGATCCTTCGCTGAATGCTGACCTCGTCTACTATGAGGGTTCATCAAACTGATTGTCTATAGCTGCAGGCATGAATGCAGCGGCCCCAACAAAAGGACGTCAGTACGAATAACGTACCGACTATGTAAGGCGTGTAAATAAGTATATAAAGTACATGGAAGAAACATGGGTAAATGACTCAACCTGTAAGTCTGGATAACTCCGTAAATCATGAAATATTTATAATGTCATGCACATGCGTGTAAATGTCATGTAATGCATAGGTATGAACGTACATAATATCATCAAGCCTCTGAGGGCATCCCATCATATCATCTGAGCCACTGCGGTGTCACGGCCCCAAACCTAAACCGGCCGTGATGGCGCCTATCGTGGAACTAGGCTAGCCAACAATCACATAATTACAGTTTCTTTCTAAAATTCCAACCATTTTTCAAGAATTTCATAAAGTATATAGAATTTACTAAATCCATTAGGCCAATAAACAGTTAAACAGTCCAACCAACCCTAAAACCCGGAGCCAACATGTCATGAGCATCTAAGAAAAATATGCTAAAAGGTATACAATTATAATACAAAACCTCCGAACGAATAGCTAGATACAACAAAAAGAAAGGAAAACAGAGATGCTGCGAACGCTGAACAACTACATTTATGTCTTGAAATGCGGCTCTGCATCGAATAGGTGGCTAACGCTCGGTATCTGCACCTGAATCAGCACTCAGTAGGTACATGCGCTCACTGGGGGTGTGTACAGACTCCGAAGGGGCTCCTTCAGCCCAAGAGCTAATATAAAGCTACCTCGTGGCATATCATATCCTCACAATCAGGTCCTCGACCTCACTCAGTCAGAACCTCTCAAAAGCCCCTCGGGCGTATCAGTAAAACGGGGTACTCGACCCAAAACATCATTTTATATCTCAAAATAGTGTAAATAAGGCTGAGTTTCGAAAATAGTAATCACAATATGACTGAGTGTAAATCATGTATCAACAGTGAGGTAATAGAAGTAAAAATCCCCCAAAGGGGTCTAAAACAAGTTGGCACGAGGCCCCAAACATGGCTTATAGCCCAAATATAGAAATAGTCTTTAGACCACAATTTAACATATGATTTAGAGTAAAAATACGCAGCTCAATAGTTGCCGCGGAGAGGACATAGTCCAATCCAAAAATCAGTACGCGCCACATACTCGTCATCTGACATGTGCGCCATTCTAAAAATAGTGAGAAATATGGAGTCCGGGGTTTCATACCTTCAGGACAAGATTTATAGCCATTACTTACCTCTACCGGGCCACAATACTAGTCCGCGATGCTCTTGCCCCTCAAATTGTCTCCCGATTGCTCCGAATCTAACCAAAACCAGTTTAACATCATCAATATATGCTAAAGGAACACAACCCAATCAAAAACTATCAATTTATACAAAAATCTCGAAATTCGGCCAAACCCGAGCCCCAGGCCCACGTCTCGAAATTTGATAAAATTTACATCACTAGAATCCTCGTCCTCCCACGATTCTATACATACCAAGAACACTAAAATCGGACCACAATTGCTTGCTCAAATCCTCAATAGAAAATCCCAATTTCCATTCACCTTCTTCCCCAAATTTGGGTTTAATTCCAACAATTTTCCGGTTTAATTACTTAGAAAACGACATATAAATGAGCTATGAAGTTGAAAACCTTACCTCCAAGTGATTCCCTTGATTTCCCCTTCAAATCCCTCTCAAATAGCTCTCAACTCGCTCACAAATGGAGGAAAGAAATGAGCTAATCTCGCACAAATGGCCTTTAAAATATTCTACCCATCCATTTATTTTCCTCAGTGTGATCACATTCCCAGCGATGCGTTCGTGATGCACATACCAGCCCTCTCAATGCGTTCGCATAAAAACACACGTGTTCGCATAGCTCAAACACCCATCCCCCCACGCGCCTCAGAACACCCTATGAAATCGCGGACCTTACCCACGCGATCGCACTGCACATAGAACCCACTCTACGCGATCGTGGCCTCCACCCAAGCGATCGCACTGCATAAAAACCCATGCTTCCCCCAACAAGACTATGTGATCGCATTCTTACCCACGCGATCGTATAGAAGGACACCAGAACAGAACACCAGCAGAATTTGCAACTTTCAACATCCAAACTTGATCCGTTAACCTGTCAAAACACACTCGAGGCCCTCGGGACCTCAACCAAACATGCCACCACAACACATAACCTTATTAAAACTTATTCGAGCCTTCGAAACACAAAAAAGCAACACGAAAACATAAAATTTACATCAAATTCAAGCCTATGAACTTTGAAACTTCTAAATTTCGCCAATGATGCCGAAGCCAACCAAAACACATCCAACTGACCTGAAAATTTGTACACATATCCAAAATGACATTACGAACCTGCTTCAACTATCGGAGTTCCATTCCAACCCCGATAGCCTATTTTCCACTACCGACCAGAAATCGCCAAAATCTAACTTTCGCCAATTCAAGCCTAATTCTACATCGGACATCAAAACTTCATTACGAAGACACTCATAAGTCCCAAATCACCTAACGAAGCTATCCGAGCCATAAAATCCGCATTTCGAGGTCGTTTATCAATAAGTCAACTCACAACTGAGTTTTTCAACTATTAAGCTAATTTAAGAGACTAAGTGTCTCAATTCTCACCACGACCACTCCGAACCCAAACCAACTGACCCAACAAAACATAAATAGGCTATGAAACATATGATAAAGCAGAAACTGGGGAAACGGGACTAATCTCACGGAACGACCGGCTGGGTCGTTACATCCTCCCCTTCTTAAACAAACGTTCGTCCTAGAATGGGTCTAGAAACATACCTGGAGTCTCGAATAAGTGAGGATAGCTGTCTAGCATATCCCCCTCGGTCTCCCAGGTGGCATCCTCCACCGGATTCCCTCTCCACTGAACCTTCACTGAAGCTATATCCTTAGACCTCAGCTTCCTGGCCTGACGACCCAAAAGAACCACTGGCTCTACCTCATATGACATATTACCCTCGAGTTGAACCGTGCTGAAGTCCAAAACATGAGACGGGTCACCAACATACTTCTGGAGCATCGAAACATGGAAAACCGGATGAATACTCGCCAAGTTGAGAGGCAAGGCAAGTCTATAAGCCACCACCCCAATCCTCTGAAGCACCTCAAATGGCCCAATGAACATGGGACTCAGCTTTCCCCTCTTCCCGAACCGCATAACACCCTTCATGGGTGACACCTTCAGCAACACCTTATCCCCAACCATGAAAGACATATCCCAGACCTTCCGGTCCGTATAGCTCTTCTACCTAGACTGCGTCGTGCGAAGGCGCTCCTGAATCAACTTCGCCTTACCCAATGCATCTTGAACCAGGTCTGTGCCCAATTGTCTAGCCTCGCGCGGCTCAAACCAACCAATCGGAGATCTGCACCTTCTACCATATAAAGCCTCATACGGAGCAATCTGGATACTCGACCGATAGCTGTTATTATATGCAAACTCCGCGAGTGGCAGAAACTGGTCCCATGAACCCCCAAAATCAATGAAACATGCACGCAACATATCCTGCAAAATCTGAATAGTACGCTCCGACTGCCCGTCGGTCTGAGGATGAAATGTTGTGCTCAACTCGACTTGAGTACCCAACTCTCTCTGTACGGCTCTCCAAAACTGAGATGTGAACTGAGTACCTCTGTCAGAAAGGGTAGAAACTGGAACCCCATGCAATCGGACAATCTCACTGATATAAATCTCAACTAACCGCTCCGAAGAATAAGTAGTACCAACAGGAATTAAGTGCGCGGACTTGGTCAGCCGATCAACAATAACCCATATAGCATCAAACCTCCTCGAAATCCGTGGGAATCCAACTACGAAGTCCATGGTGATCCGCTCCCACTTCCACTCCGGAATATCAAATCTCTGAAGCAATCCACCTGGTCTCTGGTGCTCATACTTGACCTGCTGACAGTTGAGACACCGAGCCACAAAATCAACAATATCTTTCTTCATCCGCCTGCACCATTAATGCTGCCTCAAATCCTGATACATCATTGCGGCACCCGGATGGATGGAATAACACGAACTATGGGCCTCAGCCAGAAACAAATCTCGAAGCCCATCTTTATTGGGCACGTAAATCCGGACCTTCATCCTCATGACCCCATCATCTCCAATAACCACATCCCTGGAATCACTGCGACGGACCATGTCCTGAAGAATAAGCAAATATGGATCATCATATTGGTGTGCTCTAATCTGATCATAAAGAGAAGACCTGGAGGCTACACAAGCCAATACCCGCGGAGGCGCTGATAGATCCAATCTCACTAACTGACCCGCTAAAGCCTGAACATTGAGTGCTAAAGGCCGCTCTTCTACTGGAAGGTAGGCTAGACTCCCCAAACTCTCTGCTCTGCGACTCAGGACATCGGCCACTACATTGGCCTTCCCCGGATGATATAAAATAGTGGGATCATAATCCTTGAGAATCTCCAACCACCTCCTCTGACGCAAATTCATATCCTTCTGCTTAAGAAGATGCTGCAAACTACGGTGATAAGTAAACATCTCAAAATGCACTCCATACAAATAATGACGCCAAATCTTCAAGGTGAGAACAATAGCTGCTAGCTCAAGATCATGCACTAGATAATTCTTCTCGTGCACCTTCAATTGTTTGGACGCGTAGGCAATCACCCTACCGTCCTGCATCAAAACCGCTCCAAGACCAACTCTCGAGGCATCACAGTAAACTGTATAAGAACCTGAACCCGTAGGCAAAATCAATACCGGAGTTGTAGTCAAAGATGAATTGAGCTTCTGAAAGCTCTCCTCACACTCCTCAGTCCATCTAAATTGTGCAGCCTTCTGGGTCAGTCTGGTCATAGGGGCAGTAATAGACAAAAATCCCTCGATGAAACGGCGATAGTACCCTACCAAACCAAGGAAACGGCGAATCTCAGTAGCTGATGACGGTCTAGGCCAAATCTACACCGCCTCTACCTTCTTCGGATCAACCTGAATACCCTCACTGGACACCACGTGCCCCAAGAATGCTACTGAATCAAGCCAGAACTCACACTTCTAAA
The DNA here is from genome assembly GCA_005239505.1 of Nicotiana paniculata. NCBI lineage: Eukaryota > Viridiplantae > Streptophyta > Magnoliopsida > Solanales > Solanaceae > Nicotiana > Nicotiana paniculata. Next base: position 14,694 of record ML320565.1, read on the forward strand.
ATTTCGCATGCAATCTCTTCTCTCTCAAGGTCTGAAGCACAACTCTCAAATGCAGCTCATAATCCTCCCGAGATCGGGAATACACCAATATATCGTCAATGAACACGATGAAAAAATAATCTAGATAAGGCAAAAATACACTGCGCATCAAGTGCTTAAAGGTTGTTGGGGCATTGGTCAGCCCAAATGACATAACCAGGAACTCATAATGACCATATCTAGTCCTGAAAGCAGTCTTCAGGATGTCTGGCCCCCGAATCTTCAACTGATGATAACCGGAAAGCAAGTCAGTCTTGGAAAATACCCTGGCACCCTACAACTGATCAAACAAGTCATCTATACGAGGCAAGGGATACCTATTCTTCACCGTAACTCTGTTCAGCAGCCGATAATCAATACACATACGCATAGAACCATCCTTCTTCTTTACGAACAACACTGGTGCATCCTAAGGTGACACACTATGCCGGATGAACCCCTTCTCTAGGAGTTCCTGAAGTTGCTCCTTTAATTATTTTAGCTCCGCTGGTGCCATACGATAAGGTGGGATAGAAATAGTTTGGGTGCATGGCACCAGGTCAATACCAAAATCAATGTCCCTGTCAGGCGGCATGCCTGGCAGGTCTGCAGGAAACACGTCCGGAAAGTCACGGACCATAGGAACCGTATCAATAGCAGGAGCCTCACCACTGACATCCCTCACAAAATCCTAATAAGATAGACACCCCTTCTCAACCATGCGCTGAGCCTTCAGGTAGGAAATTATCCTGCTAGGCATATACTTAGAAGAACCTCTCCACTCAACCCTCGGACATCCTGGCATAGCTAAGGTCACGGTCTTAGTGTGACAATCAAGAACAACACGACATGGAGATAACCAATCCATGCCTAATAGATATCACACACGACCAATACACATGGTCCAAAACAATAGTATCGCCCACCGAAGTCGACACATGAACAGAGGTAACTAAATACTCACGGGGCATATCCAGAAAATGGGCAAAATATGAAGAAACATAGGAATATGTAGAACCAGGGTCAAATAAAGCCAAAACATCTCGGCAACAGACTGAGACAATACCTGCAATCACTGCATCGGAGACCATAGCATCCAGCCTGGCTGGAAATGCATACATATGGGCCTGACCTCCACCTCCTCGACTTCCCCCTCTAGGGCGGCCTCTAGCTGATTGACTACCACCCCTGGCTGCCTGGGCGGGTGGTGAAGTAACTGGACCTGAAGTCGAGGGCTAGCCCCTCATCTGAGAAGAACCGCCCGGACGATGGGAACACTGCCTCCACATGTGCCCGAAGTCTCCACACTCAAAACAACTCCCTGGAGCTGGAGGCGGGGACTGATAGAAACCCCTGGCACCAGAACGGCCACTGGAAGACTCAGGCATAGAAGAACTATGAACTGGTGGTGCCCGATCTGCACTCTGAGCTGGGAGGGCAACAAATGAAGTACGTCATGGCTGAGAACCACGGGGACCATGCACCGAAGATGCACCGCTATAAGCTGGGTGGACTAACTGAGGAGGCCTGAATGATCGGCCTCTACCATATTGAAACTGCCCCTGTAGGGAGTACCACTAGAACTGCCCGATCCACAAGGCCTCTTGGCCACCCTCTCCTCCCGCTCCTAGTGGTGAACCGACTCAATATCTCGAGCAATGTCAACAACCTGCTCGAATGTAGCATCTGATACTCACTCCCGGGTTATAAATAGGCGGAGCTGATAAGTGAGGCCATCCACGAACCTCCTAACCCTCTCCCTATCAGTAGGTATCAACTCGGTAGCATGATGAGCCAACTCCAAAAACCGCATCTCATACTGTGTCACTGATAGCTCTCCCTGACGCAGTTGCTCAAAAAGCCTGCGGTGCTCCTCCCTGTGAGACTGAGGTACATACTTCTCCAAGAAGATAGTGGAGAACTGCTGCCAGGTGAGGGGTGCTGAACCAATAGTCCTACGCCTCTCAAAAGACTCCCACCAAGTGAAAGCAGCACCAGAAAATTGAAATGTAGCAAATGAGACCCTACTGGTCTCCAAAATCCCAGCAGTACGCTGCATCCTCTGGCACTTATCTAGAAAACCCTGGGCATCCTCTCCCTCAGCACCATTAAATGTCAGAGGCTGTAATCTGCTAAATCTCTCCAGTCTACGCTGTTCGTCCTCTAGCATAGCCGGAACCACAAAGTCCCGAACTGGAGCAACTGGCTGGGCTAGAACCGCCCCCGGTGTCTGATGGCCCTAAGTACCCTGCTCAGGTGTTCGGGCAACTAGAGTCTGACTGTCTCCCCGGCCTGAGAAGTAGTGGAAACTGCCTGAGCAAGGGTGGTACACACCGTCAAGATTTGGGCCAACGTCTCCTGAAGACCTGGAATAACAATAGGCACTGCCAGTGTCTGAGCTTGTCCCGCTGAAGTATCTGTGGCGGGAATCTGACTCTGAACAGTAGGGGGATCAACTGGCACTGCCCTGGCTGCCGCACGGGCTGGCCCCCTACCTTTACCACAGCCTCGACCGCGGCCTCGATCTCTCGCTGGTCTAGCTGGTGCCTGATCATCCTAATTGGTAGCGTGAGTCCTCACCATCTGTGAGAGACGGAAACAACAGAAGTTTAGATTTTCATAATCAATAAAATGGCACGACAGAATTCAAGAAAATGAGATTGTTCTTAAGGGTTCCGCAACCTCTCGGAGATAAGTACAGACATCTTCGTACCGATACGCAAGACGCTACTAAACCTGCTCATGACCGTTGAGTCCTATGTAACCTAGGCTCTGATACCAATTTGTCACGACCCCAAACCTAAACCGGCTGTGATGGCGCCTATCATGGAACTAGGCTAGCCAACAATCACATAATTACAGTTTCTTTCTAAAATCCCAACCATTTTTCAAGCATTCCATAAAGTATATAGAATTTACTAAATCCATTAGGCCAATAAACAGTTAAACAGTCCAACCAACCCCAAAACCCGGAGCCAACATGTCATGAGCATCTAAGAAAAATATGCCGAAAGGTATACTATTATAATACAAAACCTCCGAACGAATAGCTAGATACAACAAAAGAAGGGAATACAGAGATGTTGCGGACGCTGAACAGCTACCGCTATGTCGTGAACTCCGGCTCCGCATGGAATAGGTGGCTAACGCTCGGTATTTTCACCTGAATCTGCACACAGGGGTGCATGGAGTAATGTGAGTACGCCAACTCAGTAGTAATGAAAATAAATCAAGTCTAAGCGGCAAGAAACATATAAAAATCAATATCATCAATTCAGAATATGCACAACCTTTCTTTCCAACAGTATATACATGGATATATGAAATCATCATGCCTTAAAACCAACTTCAGAAATCCTTTGAAAAATGTGTTTTTCAACAACTTCAGAAATTTAAAAATAACTGAAAGATTTAGTGTAAAATTGAAATAAATCATAAGTAGCCCCTCGGGAAAAAACATCACTCAGCACCTCATAGACACTCAGTATCAGCCCCTCGGGCAACCTAACTATCACTCATGCCTCCCAATCACTCGACACTCGGCACTCAGCACTCAGTAGGTACCTGCGCTCACTGGGGGTGTGTACAGACTCCGGAGGGGCTCCTTCAACCTAAGAGATAATATCAAGCCACTTCGTGGCGTATCATATCCTCAATATCAGGCCCTCTGCCTCATTCAATCAGAACCTCTCAAAAGCCCCTCAGGCGTATCAGTAAAACGGGGTACTCGACCCAAAACATCATTTTATATCTCAAAATAGTATAAATAAGGCTGAGTTTCGAAAACAATAATCACAATATGACTGAGTGTAAATCATGTATCAACAGTGAGGTAATAGCAGTAAAACGCCCCCAAAGGGGTCTAAAACAAGTCGGCACGAGGCCTCAAACATGGCTTATAGCCCAAATATAACAATAGTCTTTAGAACAAAATTTAAGAAATGATTTAGAGTAAAAATACGCAACTCAATAGTTACTGCGGAGACGACCAAGTCCAATCCAAAAATCAGTGCGCACCACATACTCGTCATCCGACATGTGCGCCATTCTAAAAACAGTTAGAAATATGGAGTCCGGGGTTTTATACCCTCAAGACAAGATTTATAGCCATTACTTACTTCTATCGGGACAAAATACTATTATGCGATGCTCTTGCCCCTCAAATTGGCTCCCGATTGCTCCAAATCTAACCAAAACCAGTTTAACATCATCAATATATGCTAAAGGAACACAACCCAATCGAAAATTATCAATTTATACAAAAATCTCGAAATTCGGCCAAACCCGAGCCTTGTCCCACATCTCGGAATTTGATAAAATTTACATCACTAGAATCCTCGTCCTCTCACGATTCTATACATTCCAAGAACACTAAAATCGGACCACAATTGCCCACTCAAATCCTCAAAAGAAAATCCCATTTTCCATGCACCTTCTTCCCCAATTTTGGGTCTAATTCCAATAATTTTCCGGTTTAATTACTTAGAGAACGACATATAAACGAGCTATGAAGTTGAAAACCTTACATCCAAGTGATTCCCTTGATTTTCTCTTCAAATCCCTCTCAAATATGTCACGACCCAAAAATCTATTAAGGTCGTGATGGCGCCGGACACCATCGTCAGGAAAGCCAATCATTAATTAGTTGAAATAAATTCCTGTTTTAACATTTTTGAAATAATTACCTTTAAATTATTACGTAATAACTAAACAAAAATCCCCTAAGTAAATATGACGGTTTAAATATTCCATTTTAGCAAATATATCCCAAACACATCCCAGAACCTGGTGTCACAAGTGCATGAGCAATTTCTAAGAATTTATACAATCATTACAAAGCTTGTCCGGATACAAATTGGACAATGAAATTTAAAACAACATGAATACAGTACGAGGGAGACTCTATCAGCTGCGGATCGCCTCCAGATGATGCAGCTCGCCTAAGTCTCTGAACGAGCCACATCGATGTGAAAGTACCTGTGCAATAAAAATGCACAGCAAGTGTAGCATGAGTACGAAACAACATGTACTCAGTAAGTATCCCGCCTAACCTCATAGAGGTAGTGACGAGAGGTCGATTTGACACTTGCTAAAGGTCAATTTAGTATAATAAAAGTGAGACACTAAGCATGAATGTCATAGGCAATTTATTTAAATATTAGGGATAAGGAATATCAGTTCTTCTTATATTTAAAACTTTAACACCTTCGTCATTTCAGTTGACAATTTAAATGATAATCAGGGATGAGAACATCAGACTTATTTCATATTTTACACATCAATTTTTATTTTTTTTAACTGGCAATTAAGGATTCCCTTAGGCCGATAAAGATGTATAAAGCACAGTAAATACGCAGCAATTATCATGCGCAAGAAATGCCGAGGGTCGAACGGCGCGGACCAACAATAATAAAATGTGCACTGTTGAAGAGTCGAACGGCTCGAACCATAGATGAATCTATTTTTCCCCGCTCGCAAATTGATCATGCGACGCGGTCAACATAATAATAAGGCTAGCCTGCTCGCGAATCATACCTGCGACTCAGGTGCTCATATGTACACGTATTCACATAATAAATCCACATTTTTATCAAGAAAACTGCTTTTCAAGAAAATGATAAAATTCTTCTTAAAGGAACACGAAAAATAGCATTTAAATCTTTGTTTTGAAACTCATTTGCCAAGTTTAATAATATTCAATAATATAACCTTATCAGGAACACAATTTTCCACGGAGGAATCAATTCTCTTTCTAGGTGATTAAAAAAATGAACTCTAATCTTCTTAGGGATTCAATTTACTATTTCGATCATATTAGCGGTCCAATATTACTGGCAAGATCACAAGTACAACAAGTAAGGCATGCTAGTGGGTCCTAGACTACCCGAACATGGCATAATAGTAGCTACGTACGGACTCCCGTCACCTCGTGCGTACGTAGCCCCCGCAGATAGTAGCACATACTTAATTAGTTCACCTAGGCAGACAATTCACCCTCACAAAGTTAAAAAGGAGACTTACCTCGCTCCGAAATTCCATAACCCGCTTCCAAGCCCTTCCGACGACTCCAATGGATGCACAACGCCCCAAAACTACCAAATAACAGGCAAGCAATTAAAATTCATTCTAATTCTCATAACAAATTCAAATTATATACTTTCCCAACTCCGCTCAGTGAACTGACCAAAATGCCCTCGGGCCCACGTGCCCGGAATCTGAAATTTCTCGAAGATAAACTCGACCCATAGTCTTACTAGCTCAAATATACAATTTACTCTAAATTTCATACTCAAATTGGTGGTATGAATCCAAAATAAAATTTCTATGTTTTCTTCCAAAATCCCCATTTCCCTACTAACTTCCATGTTCAAATTCATGTATAATCCTTGTATCTAACTCAAAAATGGGATGAATTTACTTACCTTGTAATGCATGATGAAAATCCCCCTTTGAAGCCTTCCAAAATCGCCCACACCAAGTGAAAAATGAAGAAATGGCCAACAAATCTCGTTTTTAAAACATTTTGCCCAGGCCTATTTTCGCACCTGAGATCCATTTCTCGCACCTGCGCTTCCGCAGGTGCGCCCAAACTTCCGCACATGCGGGTTCCTCAGCCCCAGCCAAACTTCACACCTGCGCCACCCTATCCGTATATGCGCCTTCGCAGGTGCGGAATTTGCATTGAACTTGCGCTCCCAGCCAAGCCAGCCAAATATCGCACCTGCGGATCCGCACCTGCGACCAAAGCCTCGCAGGTGCGGTCACACCAGATGACAGCAACATCAGCCTTCTTCAAACTCCAAACTTGATCTGTTAACCACCTGGAATCCACCCGAGGCCCCCGGGACCCCGTCCAATTATACCAACTTGTTCCAAAACATCCCACGGACTTGCTCGAGACTTCAAATCACATCAAACAACGCTGAAATCACGAATCGCTCTAAAATTCAAACTTTAAGAACTTGAAATTCCAAACTTCCACATCCGATGCCGAAACCTATCAAATCACGTCTGATTGACCCCAAATTTTGCACACAAGTCATATTTAACATTGCTGACCTGCTCTAACTTTCGGAATCGCATTCCGACCCCGATATCAAAATTTCCACTTCCAGTCGGATTCCTCAAAACCTTCAAATTTCTATCTTTAGCCAAATGACTTCAAAATGACCTACGGACATCTGAATTCACTTCCGGTCGCGCTCCCAAATTCTTCTAAAATGTTATCTTCCATAACATGGGCCGAAATGCTCCCAAGTTATCCAAAACCTGATCTGGACATACGCTCAAGTCCAAAATCATCATACGAACCTGCAGGAACCTTCAAATGCTGATTCGGAGGTCATTTACTCAAAATTCCAATCTTAGTTGATTTCTCCAACTTAAGGCTAAAATGGAGCTGCCTATGACTTCAGACCACTGAACGACGCGCTAGAGCTCAAAATGACCGGTCGGGTCGTTACATTCTACCCCACTTACACAGACGTTCATCCTCGAACGTTTCAAGCACTGCTCTGGAGTTTTCTAAAATCACTATATAACACCTCGTGCACCTGCCCGTGCTACCACAACTCATTTGAGTACATTAGCTTGATCAAATCTAAATATTTCTTCTTTTATCCATATAATAAGCTCAGAATCCAGTTCCAACAGTTGAAATTCTCTGTCAGGCCTGCTTCCAATATATAATCACCGTATCAACTACCACACGATATACCAGAACATGACAGCATACCTTTGTTGAATTAGCACCATGCACCGCATAATTCATCATCTGACCACAATGACACTCCATGCACCTTAATAGCCAAGATTTCACGAATTTGATGCTCCCAATGCACCTCATGATATATACATACATCTTGCTATAATGCTGGCGATACCACCACAATGGAGAAGATGTGTAGAAATTCATAACCAACTGCAGAGTTAAAAAATCATTGAATATCTCCTCTTGACTAGAATCGTCACCTCATTACAAACCAATAACGGTAACTGTCCCTTAATGTATTTCACATAATCTTATCGCACTGATTCCTGATCCAATAACCTCGTTTCACCCAGTATGAACTGTTCAGATAACGAATCACCCCAAACATGACCAACAGTCTCACATGATACCACAACGCGCCAATAGTCCATAACTCGAACATGATACATAAAGGAATGACTCAGGAAGGGACTACTCGACTCACGTAACTAATATGAACTTTCTCAGAAAATAAGAAGTAAAACACAAGAAAATAAATATAGGAACCTGACTCATCATCACAATGTTGCGGCGTGCAAGCCGATCCAAATAACATACTCGTGACGTGCCACCCGATCAACACATAAAATTCACATAAGGAAATATACACGGAGTTTAATTGATCATTGCTACAATTTACTGAATATCGGTCACAAGCACACTAAGTGCATAATACCATCCTGGGGAGACTGATAAAACCATATGCTACAAAAATCAAGCACAACTGAGGTGCGATATATATATATATATATATATATATATATATATATATATATATATATATATATATATATACACTCTGGATTGCAAGAGATATCCCGCTCATATAACATCACCACTACGCGGGACCTCAACATATAAGAAATTATCAAGCCGTTTCACAACTCACATGGCACAATCATAATATTACATGAATTTGACGAAGACGGGACAATCACCTGATATTCCAACACCCCTCCTTGAGGAGCCCTATATGAAAGGAACACGTCTGCCTCACATGAAGCCCATAATATTGTTTAAATCCATTCATACACTTCAAGACAATTCTGCTTGCAATGAACCAGGCTGATAGCCTTACCTGGGTCCATAATAACCCACTTCCTTTCATAATACGCAAGAACAACCATCATAGCCGGGACAAACACCCACAATCCACAACCGAATGAACCAAACGCCTTCCAGGTGTAAATTCTCAAATAAGCAATATTACACTTCTTTATACTCAGTCCAAATCTTCAATCCATTAAGTGACTATATGCCACACTTATACAATCTTCCCGTGGTCATGCTCCCACGACCTTTCACACAAGGTAGCAAGTCAGCACATCCACCACTGGCCACACTAACGCTGTAATACAAATCAAGAACCCATAACCAGGGTACAAAGCCTCTTCCACCGAATATCGATCCCAGGTGACACTGAAGATAACACCAGCTTACTCTTGAATTTCAAATCACTTTTTCTTGCTCATCCGAGCTCATGACATCCTTGCTAACATCAAACCGCAATCTCGATTCTTACTCCCAGTTACACACTGTTTACTGCACCTAACATGCCAATAAAAAATTGCGCAAGAATTCCATCATAACTCCCGAACCACTAATAGGGTGAACACTTCATCATATGAAAACCTTTTACTTACCTCAATTCAAGAGAACCACCGCAACACACGAGTAAATTCCCAAAATCACAATACATGTAAATCCTTAAGTAGTGGTCTGAACCATCATAAACCTTCCGGGACCCGCCTACACCTGACAGGCCATAACACTCGAATGCTCCCACATTAAATCTATTACGATGGCCTACAAGCCTCACACACATCTACACAAACCATAAACATAACTCAATCACACCGAAGGAATTAATCATTGCTGTAAGTGCGCCATATCAACCATGGCTAACCACTCTATCTTCTTTTGATCATCTTCAATTGCCTCAGGAATAATAGTAACTTCCTTCAACTCATAGCAAACTCATTCCGAGTGACCTTGATTCACGAGACCATGCTGCCTAAATCCCGCAACCCGTCTCATACCCTCCTGATAATCTTTCTACAACCCGGAGTTTATTTCTCTCACTCCTCCAATACTACACTGCACGCTAAAAATCATTAAACACTTCGATTATTTTCCCTTTCTCAGGAATTATACTACAAAAGCTCGACTCTTAATCATACTGCTGCCTCAAACCCTTAAACATCGTGTTCTTAACTTTAGAATTTATTAGGACCACTATTGAGAGTTACCCGCTCTGACTGGCCCCGAATACAATCAACTCCAAGGCTCTTCTAGAACATGAGCATCCTCTCAATGAAGTACATGACTGAGTCACTACCCTTGAAACTCGCCTATGCCTTAAGCATAAATTCTGATTCTTTCATCCCCCACTTAGCCCGAAGCTACTCCTTGCACCACTCTAGACCCTGTTGAGATCCTTTCTCCTTCGTTAACATGATTTTGCTTAACTAATCTGTCCAATTGTTCCAAATTCCCCTGTCCGCATTCCCTAAATACTCAAATTCTCTAGCATCATTCACACATTTTGCCTTATATCGAATAGCCACTAGAATCCCTCACAGAAACTTGCCACCCACACAACCGCTAACCTACTCACAGGAGATAACCCACCTGTGGAAATCACCAACTGACACCTTCCAACGACACCGTACTGCACACTCTCTAAAACATCAATACCCTATCTTGCGCCCTTCTTCCTCTACCAACTTTACTAGTCCGCCCGCTCCTCATGGACGTCTATTAAATGCGCTACAACCTCTTCAAATTCACCGCCACATTGCGTCCTTCTTCATTCCAAACAACTCCTCCCTGTTGTATCTAACCTTCCGCCAAAATAACCCATATTTCAACTTAAGCTCGTGGACCCAATCTCCATCCACTAAAACTCTCAAACTTTCCCTCAAGATAGGCAGTTGTCTTACAACTCCTGTGCTATGCCGCCACTCTCCCACTTGTTAATCGCATTCCTTTAAGCACTACCTGACCTACTTTCCTTACGCCCGGCCCTTTAGAAATTTAACCGCCGCCTGACACTTCTCACATGTATTCCTTCGTCGTATGTTTTCCCATTCAATATCATTCTCTGCAGCTCTTACACCAGTAGATCACTGCGACTCCAAACTCTCCGAGGATCATCTTTCTCGAGCTGCCTTCATTAGAAGTAACTATTCAGTACTGAAAAACCGCACCTCATAGTCTCTGCCAACCGCATTCTTCAATATTTCTTCACAATACTCTGACCCTCTACATCCGAAGAAACCATAGCACCGACAGACTTAACACATTCCATTCGATCAATGATGACGATCTCACATCATAGGTGAATGTCCCACCTTACTTGAAAACACCAAGTCTTACTACTTTATCAACCCCAACCGAACCATTCATAATCCAAATGCCTTTCCTCTGCCGGAACTAAAATACCGAAATCTCGAAATCACGCCCTGAGAAGACCTCCCTTCAAGACATTCATCACCCCCAACATATGGGCAAGCGTTCCACCATCACACTCACATCGCGCGGTAACCAATCGTAAGCATCATAACAATCTGAGCATAACCTCAAGGCTCTCAGAAACACAGCTATTGAGCTGAAACAACATATTACCCTTCCGCAGGGCCATAACAACAGCCCCAACCAATTACACATGGAAAACATCTCGCATCATATCCGTAGCACCATTTCAATTCCTCAAATTTCTGATTCATAGCAAGCGCTTCGCGACGCGTAAGATTGAGTAGGAATAAACATAGGCATAAGCCTTAAAGGAATCAAATCGCACGATGAGGAATCAAGAAGGGTACTACAATTATACGATATACAACAACTCCAATTTATATTATATGGTTAACAATTAAAAATACAAATTATATTCATATTTGAAATATTTATAGGTATTTGAATGATACCGTCATTAATATACAGTTACATATTCAAAAAAAAAAAAAAANTATATATATATATATATGGTATGTATTTGAATTCTTGAAAAACATTGAAAGTTTTAGTTGAAAAAATACAAGTTTTAGTTGAAAAAATACACTTAATAAACCATTATTATACATATCAAATATCTTTTTTCATTTAGGATGTGTTTGTATCACAAACCAAAAATCACTAGTCGTGATGGCACTTAACCCGACTCGCTAGGTAAGCCAATTAACAGAAAATACAAGCCAAATAAAATTATAGGAAAATAATGAAGAATTATCTGAGCTTTCGCAAAATTTCCCAAGAACATTGTAGTACAAATCATGAGCTTCTAAGACTTAGAATTTACAAGCTGATACAAATAAGTACACGATCTGTTGAAAACTACAAAAAGATTAATAAAATCTAAAGCCACCAAAGACAACTGGAAACTATATCTGGAATTCACGAACATCTTCAGGGTCAGCTCCCAACATCACCAGCAGCTCCGCTCCAAAAGTCTGCACACAAGATGCAGTATGAGTAAAACCGACCTCATACACTCAGTAAGTATTTTGTCTAACCGCGTCAAACTAGTGGCGAGGCTTTTTAGTAAAAATATGCTCACTAATAAAAGTCTGTACGGAAATATAGCAATAGAACTATACTACAGTATAACAGAATGGAGTACCCAAAACAAATGTACAAAATAATTACAGAGTACTGGAAGAAATCAAAATTCAACAGGTTCCAATATCTCACCCAATCCTTTCCTTAGAGCGAAAACCAATAAATCACAATAATCACCTCAATCTTTCATAGTGCGAGAAATATACTCAAGACATCAAATCCAACGGCACGGCAACACCCTTCGTGCATTTATCTCATCCTCACCAATTATGCGTAAAACAGTACCAACCGAATGACAGAACTGCCGATAACCGAAATGATAAAGTAGGAAATACGCAACTAGCAATGATGAATGAGAATGTAAATAAGAACATCAGTAACAAACTAGGCAGAAAGCATAGAGGTAATGACAACGATTAAGGTAACTTCAACTAACTATCATGGTGAAGGCATGAAGATAGATATGACAAATAAGGAAGAGAATACATGATCTTTATAAGTTAACAAGTAGAGACATGAACGACTAACATGGAAGAAGACCTATACTTGAGTGCAACAAAACATATATGACAGGGATGCAACCATAATAACAGGAAGTAGGCATGATATTTGCTTGTTAGGCAAGTAGGAGGCATGGGTAACACAACAACAATTGAGATAGAGAGTAAAGACAAGAAAGTGATGAAAAATCACATAAGAACCATAAATACGACAATAACCATTTAAGGTAAAGACATGAAGATATCTGCAAGAAAAGGATATCACAACATAATGCATGTCCCTCGTCCTCACTTGCACGGAAACACCATTCGTGCCATGAACTCGCAATAACATAAAAGCATAATAATATAAATGCAATGGCACGACATCACCCTTCGTGCTTTTACTCATATAACATGGCACGGAATCACCCTTCGTTATTTTACTCACAAATGATATGGCACGACATCACCCTTCGTACTTTTACTCTCAATAATATGGCACGATATCACCCTCCGTGCTTTACTCTCAATAATATGGCACGACATCACCCTTCATACTTTACACTCTCCTCACATGATAATGTATATACAATGGCACGACATCACCTTCGTGCTTTACACTCTTCCTTACCAAGCATATGTATATCAGTGAAAAACAACAGGAAGCATAAATAACGTCAAGGAGAGTGTTTAAAAGAATATACAAAATGAATCCCAATCACAACTTTCCAAACCAACAATGGTTCAATAAACCCGCAAGAATTTTATTATTCAAATATTTCCACAAATCTCACGAATGATCTACAACACAAGTATAGAATCTAGTATCTCAATAATATCGGCCGTAGCAATGTATTAATGATTACGCATAGTGATGATCGAATTAAACACATCAATGTACTCTCAGAATTCCAACAAAATTTGATCAATTTATAACAAGCTAAGTCTTAGTCTCTAACATTTAATACTATATTCTTAGTATCTAGGAGTCAAGTAAGACATGAAGCAAGAAGGTCATGTGAATCTACAAGACACAATTTATAACATAAGTTACCCCCGAGCATGGTTAACCCTGGCATATGCATATATGCTCGTCACCTCATATATGTATCACCACCGCATGTAGCAAACAATGTCAAATAGTAGGGAAAATTCCCTCAAAAAATTTAGGCAAGACACTTATCTCAATTCGGCTAATTTAATACTCAATTAAGCTTTTCCTTTACAAAATTCACCTCCGCTCGGCTCAATCTATCCAAAGGCGACTTAAATATGTCACACAATACAAGGGAAAGCAATTTCAATTAATAAAGCTATGATTTTTACTCAATTTCTAAAAAGTCAACAAAAGTCAACCCCTAGGTCCGCTCGGTCAAAACCCAGGTCCAAGGATAGGTCTTGACTACCCATAGCCTCACAAGTCCAAATACATATTTTGTTTCCAAATCCGAGTCCTATTCGACTCTCAAATCCCAAATTTCTAGTTTTCAAAGTTAAGACAAAATCCCCAAATTTTTCCCTAGATTCTCATGAAATTGATGTTAAATCTTATGTAAAATCACGAAATGTGGTTGAGAATTGATTATAGGTACTTACCCAATGATTTGGTATGAAAATCCCTTCACAAAATTGCCTCACTTCGAAGCTAGGGTTCAGAATCTATCAAAATGAAGCTAAGTTTCGATATTCTCAGCAATTAGCAAGATGCAGATGTCGCATTTGCGACATAGGGTTTGCATATGTGAACCAGAGGTTTTACTGTCAAGGTCGCATTTGCGACCCAAAACTTCGCAAATGCGAAGATAAAAAATACGCAAAAGCAACAGGATCCATCGCAAAAACGGCAACCCCACATCGCAAATACGAAGGGTTTCTTCGCAACTGCGAATCTTCCCCAGCAGCCCAAATTTCGCAAATGTGATGGCTACTTCACAATTGCGACTGTCGCATTTGGAACTGTTGCATTTGCGACAAAATCATCGCAAATGTGATGACACCCGTACTAGCACTCAAAATCATGAAAAATTATTCCAAAATCATTCTGAAACTCATCCGAGCCCTCGACGCTCCAAACCAAACACCCAAACAAATCTAAAAATATAACATGAACTCGCTCGAGCGTTCAAAATATCAAAATAACCTCTAGAATCACGAATCGGATGCCAAAACACATGAAGATCAGAGGAAACTTCAAGAACTTCTAGAATCGCAACCAAATGTTCGAACCATATCAAATCAACTCCAATTGGCACCAAATTTTGCAGACAAGTTCTACATGACGAGGCGAACCTACTCGGAGCTTCAACTCATGCATAACAACCTCAAAACGACGAATGGAACCTCAAGTCAAAATTAATGAACTTGGGAACTTCAACTTCTATAATCAATGTCGAAACCTATCAAAACATGTCTGATTGACCTCAAAATTTGCACACATGTCACATTTGACATTACAGACTTATTCCAACTTCCCAAAATCGGAATCCGACCCTGATATCAAAAGTCCACACCCGATCAAACTTCCCAAAAATCCAACTTTCGCCATTTAGAGACTAATTCGACTATGGATCTCCAAATTATAATCCGGACGCGCTCCTAAGTCCAAAATCACCCAACGGAGCTAACGGAACCCACAAAACTTCATTCTGAGCTCCAATGCTAAAAGGTCAAACTTGGTTAATTCTTCTAACTCAAAGCTTAAATCTTAAAGTTCATTATTCCAAATCGATTCCGGATAACTTGAAAACCAACACTGATGATTTATGCAAATCATAATGCATCATGCGGAGATACTCGAGCCCTCAAACTACTGAGAAAAGTGCAAATGCTCAAAGTGACCAGTCGGGTCATTACATCCTCCACCACTTAAACACACGTTCGTCCTCGAATGTGCCAAGAGTCGTACCAAAGCTATCAACCACGGTGTAACCTTAGAATGCACATACTCGGGGGTGATCCCACATTACCTTGCTCCATTTAAGCCTGCCAACTCAACATAACTAGATATTCTTACTTTAACTTTGGTTCTTAACCTTAGAACCCAATCTCCAACATCCAAAATTCATTACAAGCCTCGAATCTCACATCTACACACTTTATAAGCCTGAACAGGTTGTAATTAGGTCATAACCATAACCCTAAGATGAAATTGCATGATACACCTCATCATTCAAGTACTCACAACAGGGACTACTTGATCTAGGCCAAACCCATACCATAATAAGGTAGTGAGGCGGTCGATGCAATAACAAACCCAACGAAGGCCGGGACCGAATCCACAGAGAGTTAGAATCGAGATTAGGTGTATATCTAGTTTGATTGTATGATTTGTCCTAAATTACTCTTCCACATTCTTGATTTTTGTTCTACTTCTACTTTGTTTTATTGTTTGCAATTATAAAACTAAGAGACAATATTTTTGGTTTTGTTGTTTTTCAAGTGATAAAAGGATCTAGGGTCGTGACTTACACCTAGGTGGTTACCTAATGGTTTATAAACTCAAGGGCAAGTTTAATTGGCCGGGATCGTAATATAGAAATCACACTCGAATACTCACTCTATACCTCTCGGTAGTTTTAGTGATTTTTCCAAATTTGGCTTTCTCAAGTCCAAATGGGTATTGCACAAAACAAGTGATAATAACACAAGTTGTGTCTCACTATATCTAGATTCAACCCTTTAATTGGGGCTATCAATTTTTCAATTTCATCCAATTTCTTGTTAGCCAAGTTTTCCTAGACTTAGTCTCTCTTTCTCAAGTAGAGACTAAGTCAATTAGGAATGAATCAATGTTTGCAACCATTAATTCTTAAATTCAAGCAAGAACTAGGCTAAATATCACTAACCCAATCATAAACAAGCCCTAATTCAAGCACCCATTAAATACACACACTAGGGTTGGGTCACAACCCTAGCAAGAAATTTAGCTACTCATGAAAATACAGAAATTAAAGAAGAAATAAAGATAGAATCCATAATAATTAATTATGGGATGAGAATCTAGTGTTTGGAGACAAATCTAGTACAAAAATACTTAAAGAAGTAAAGAACAACGGCACAGGTGCTCTTATAAAACTAAATTTAACCTAAAAATGTCAAAAAGTCCTATTTATACTAAGCTGAAAATATCTGGCAAAAATGCCCCTGCGGAGGTTGTTTATCGGTTCCAACCCTACACCACTATAAAGTAGCGAGGAGTGGTCGATGCAGTTTTACACGAAAGGACGGGATCAATTTCCACAGGGAGTTAATATTGGTTGGGAGCTGGGTTTCTACCTAATCTAGTTGTGCATGTTGTTTCTTATCGCACTTCTAACCATGGTTGGGTTTGGTTTCTGTTCTAATTTTAATGCTATTGATTGCTGAAAATAATCTAAGAACAATGTTTTTAGAAAAGTTTTTCAAATGATAAAAAGCACTAGGGAAGTGACTTCAGCCTAGGTGAGTATCTAATGGGGTCTAGAATTTAGGACTATCTTGTTATATTTGGGGCCGTGATATAACCTTCACACATAATTACTCACTCTATACCTCTCAGTAATTTGAGTGACTTTGCCCGAATTGGCTTTCTCAAGCCTAATTGGGTGTTCAAATAATGCAAATGAAATTGGCTCAAGTTGGCTATTACTATCTCTAGGTTTAACCCTTTAATTAGGGCTATCAATCTCTTGAATTCACCCCAATTCCTTGTTAGCCTATTTTACCTAGACTTGGGCCCTCTTTCTCAAGAAAACCCCTAGTCAAAAAGGCACGAATCAGTGTTTGCAACCACCAATTCAATAGTTAAAGCACGAAACAAGTTAAATATCACTAACACATAAACAATTAAGCCCTAAAATTAAAGACCCACACTAGGGTTGGGTCACAACCCTAGCTATGGGGTCTAGCTGCTCATAATAATGGTAGAATCAAAGATGAAGATGTAATATAAGCCATAAAAGTCAATTACAAGAAGAAAATCTAAAGATGTAAGCTAAATCTACTCAAAAATTACTCAAAGTGGTAAGATACGGCTGTTCACGAGCTCCCTAATACAATCCTTAACCTAAAAATTTGAAAAGGATATATTTATACACAACTAAACTTACCGGACAAAAATGCCTCTACGCAGGTTCCGCTGACCGTGTAAAAATGGACACCTCAGCGTTTGGACTTTCGCGGCCGCGCATAAACGAGCGCGGACCGCGTTTCCTCAAATTTGGACTTGGAATGGGCTAGGTTTCGCGGACAGCGTAAAGTCTACCGCGTCCGTGTGATCTTCATTCGCGGCCACGTATTTTGTTCGCGGACCGCGTCATTTAGTTGGGCCTTACTTGCAAACTCTCTTATCCTTCTATCTCGCTCTCAGCGGAATTTCACTCGCGACCGCACCATTGGTTTCGCGGCCGCGCTTTTGTAGTGTGGCCAGCGGTATACTTTGAGCCCAAATAAATCTCTTTTAACTTCACTCTCGTGGGCCGCGTATTTGTGGTCGCCTCAGCGGAGGTGCTTACGCAACCACATAATATCATCATTGTCCGCGCTCTAGTTCCATTCTTTGTGCTTGTGCAATTTTGACTCCTTTGTGAGTTTATTTTGGCTTCTTTGACTCATTTTGACCAAGACCTGCAAGTAAGCACCTTAAGTTAGTTTTTGGGAATACCTTATAGTTTTTGGGAATACCTTAACGCATTTTTGACCCAAAACCTAAGCAAAATAGAGAAAATAGTAGGCTAAAATCCCTAGTTATAAACTCCCCCAAACATAAGCTTTTGCTTGTCCTCAATCAAACAAGGTAATTCCCACCTCCACAAGAAAAAAAAAAAGTTAAATTTCAGTTGTCCTAAGGTAACTTTATCAAGCTTCAATTGGAACTAACAATTACCCTCAAAACAAATGCATTATTAACAACATTACTATGATTTTCTGAGTTTCATAGGTCTAATGTGACACAAGAGCTTCAAGAGTTGACTCAATTCATCAAAGAAACTCACTTTCTCACGTAGGTCATTGTGGATCCCAGACTTCTTCTCCTCTACTCTCTACGAGCTCATCTCACCTTATAGAATGTAACACTCAAAACCAGAATTGTAAAGAAGTGTGCTCATCACTCTCAAAAGGATGCCACAAGTCCGGCTCTAAGTCCCATAGACTTGCCCCTCATGTAAATCACCACTAATATAAGCTCACTCAACTTGAAATCCTATAGGGATTTAGCGGGATGTAATGAAGGCTTTTTGGATCAAGTCGGATATAATGAACTATGACGATATCTTCTTTCCTTAAACACTCCATTTTCTCAATTCGGCTTATGCTTTCTTGACTCTTTGAGTCATTTTCTTCTTCCATGGGGGAACTAGAGAGACATATCGTCACTCTTTTCTTCTATATGACTCTCATTTTTCCCCTTTTCTCATCATTCCAAGCCTTTCAACATTAATTTCTTGAATCCTTTCAACCTTTACTTTTCTTTTTACATGTTTCTTTTTGGCTTTTCATCCTTTTCTTTGCCTTTCCTTTTCATCAATTCTTTTTGTTTCTTGAACATTTCATCACCTTGAGTTTCCTTGTCTCTCCCCCAAAACTTATGTTTATGACTATTGTTCATCATGAATGATAAGGAAATATTGGGTGTCAAGAGAGGGTCATTATAGAACAGATGAAGGTTTGTAATTTGATTGTTGAATGAAAAAGGCTTGGGCTCAAAGGGGCTGACTAAGGATATCATACTGGTAGGCTGTAGAAGTTTAAAAATTCAAATGGGACCAAGGAGATATAATCACTTCCAAGTCGAGCTACACTTAGAATTTTGCCTAGAAAAATATTCGAGGAAAGTTCTGGACTTGTTAGCACGGGACTTGAACTTGCAATTCAAAACCTCACCTCTCAAGCTGACGAATTGTTAAAGAGAGTAGATTCGAGGGCCCACAACAACCTTAGCTAAGATTGAAGATCACATATGGCTAAGAGAAACAACTTGATGATTATTTTGGTCAACTCAAGATTCTAAAGGTCACAACTAGAGCTAATTTCATCAACAACTTGTCTCTAACCATGAGGTCGAAGGTAAATGTGTTGGTGCAAAGTGAAGCTTACTTGAGTCACTTTTTGTGACGACCCGACAATTCGTTTTGAGTATCTGCAGTTCGCTCGATATTTATAGGGCTCGTGTATCTATGTGTTATGTTATGGGACTTGTTGGTATGTTTGGATGTGGTCCCGAGGGGCTCGGGTGAGTTTCAGATAGGTTTGGGTTGCGTTGCGCTCGTTTTTCTTATGTTCGACGTCGTTTCTTCAAGCATGAATTGTACCACATTAAGCAAACGAGCTATGATTTCTGTTTTAATTGAAGCATTAGATCTGTATCGTAATTATGGAGCCATAGCAAAAAGAATTATCGAATTTGGACATCGTATGAGGAATTTATGGTCATTTTACTAAAAATTGGGTTACAAGATTTTTTTTCAAATTAATTACGAAATTACCACTGACGGCGTATTTAAAATCTGCACTATTTGCAAATATTAAAACCTATATATCTCATTCATTATAAGGTCAAATTGGGTGATTCAAAAGCCTAAATTGAATATAATTTCACAAGGAATCTATTGGAGACATAAAAAGCGAGTTTTGGGATCATATGGCACGAGAAATGAGGCAGAATAGCTGGCAGAAAAATATATAAAACTAGGATTTGTTCATTCAGTCATATTTTGAGTTGGGGAGCTCGTATCTGGACGATTTTGGAGGGGATTCTCACCATATGGATTGGGTTAATTGTTGTTTACTCGGTTGTGGTTATATTTCATGAATCCATCTTCATTTTTGGGATTTCATTGATGCTTTAAAAGTGAAATTTTGGGGTTTTTTGTCTAAAGTTTCATGATATGAATGTTTGAGTTTTAAACATCGATTTGGAGTCGGAATTGAGTGAAACTAGTATGGTTGAACTCGTAACTGAATGGGTTGTCGGATTTTGTGAGTTTTATCGGGTTCTGAGGCGTGGGCACGGGTGTGATTTTTGGCCGGATTTGGGATTTAATTTAGAATTCGATCTTTATCATTTGGAATTGTTTTCTTGGGCTTTAATTGATGTATTTGAGTTTCTTTTGGCTATTTTTGAGATGTTCGGAGGTCACTACGTGGGTGATGGAATTTTTGGAGCATCACTTGACTTGTTCTAAGGAAAGGGCCAGTTGAGATGTTGGAAACTGTTAAATTGTGATTCTTTCTGATACTCTTCTATTTCCTGTCACAGTCGCTTGGGTACTCTATTCTATTATTCTGCCTTTTGGTTATATTTCTAGTTTACATTATAGTGTTTATTAATGAGTATCTTTTAACTAAAAATCTTGCCACTACTTCGACAGGGTTAGTCAATACTTACCAGTACATGGGGTCGGTTGTACTGATACTGCACTTCTGCACACTCTGTGCAGACTGTTGGAGCGGAGCTGCTGAAGAAGTCGGGAGCTAACTTAGAAGATGTTCGTGCATTCTCTATTGAAGCTTCCACGTGTCCTTGATAGTGTTAGACATTATTAATCTGTTCATGTAGTTTTCAAATAGAATGTGTATTTATGCATACCAGCTTTGTATATTCTAAGTCTTAGAAGCTCATGAGTCGTACTACCAGTTCCTGGGAAGAGTTTCTAACATTTCGGATAAATCCTAATTAATGTTTCTATAAGTTTATTTAGTTTGTTTCTTTTTGTTAATTGGCTTACCTAGCAGGTCACGTTAGGTGCCATCATTACCTGTGATTTTATGGTCGTGACAAGTTGGTATTAGAGCCCTAAGTTTGTAGGTTCTACGAGTCATGATCAAGTGTCTAGTTGAGTCCTGCGGATCAGTATGATGACATCCATATCTATCTTCGGGAGGCTACAAGGCATTTAGAAAAAATTTCCCTTTCTTCTTTCCTTATCGTGCGGCCTTGTTTCAGCTCAAAACCTACGACTTTGACTCATCCAAATCGCTCATAAGTGGTGTTGTGCACTCAGTATTCGTTATGTGCCAACGATCGATGATGTTGCAGATAGATTACGATGTGTTGTCTAGCCTCATAAGCAAATGCAGTGTTAAATCTTCTAGTCATTCATTTGTGGTATGAGGCGGGTTCATATGTCTGGTTTGTAAGTACATATTTGGGAACATTGGTTGGTGGCCTGGTTATTGTGACTAAGGTGGGTTCATGGAAAGGTGTCGATTTGAGTATAACCCAGCCATCTCCTGTATTATAAGTTTGGATCGTGTGAGGTTTCCATTCGGTGGAATGCATATGTGATCATTTCAGAGCATTTGGGGAAGTTGTTTGACCATTGCAATGATGGGTAAGTGCTTGGCAGAGTCTTCGGGGCATTCTATGACCAGTATTGCATGAGTTTTTGAAGTATTTAGCTAAATAATCGTGCGGGATCAGGGCACTCTTTAAAGATATGGTACCTTGGGTTGCTGATGGGGTGTTCTATGGCTTCGAGCTAAGTGGTGGAGTTTTCTAAAGACAATCGAATTGTAGGGTCATGGGCAGTATCAATTTTCGGACCGGGAGATTGCTTGGTTATTTCTTTGAATGGGCATATGTTGGTGTAGCACGGGTTGCTTGACGCGTATTAGCTGTGTATCGAAGATCAGAGTAAGATGAGTGGTTATCGAGAAGGTTGTGGCAAGTTCCAGGTCTTATGTAGCCTTTAAGGGCTTTTGGATTTGTCTACGATTGGGCTTGAAAATGGAAGTGCATGGTAATTGGATCTTCGGTGTTTCCTTGTCAAGAAGAGTCTACATGTCAATCGGGTTGAGTTACTTTTGGGTCGGCAGTCTGCGTGACTCGATTGAGTTAGAGGCGATTGGTTCTAATTACTCGATTATGTATTACTGAGTTCCGGAGAATTTATCATGGTTATGAACACAGTCAGGGTTGATATTTTCTACAGATATGAAAGCTATATTTGTGTGGTGGTGTTCTCCTGGATTGAGTTAAATGAAACATTCTCGGGTGATGAGGTGTTCAATTTGCTTATGGTTCAGAGTTGACTATGAGAGTTTCGTACTGTTGCGAGTTACCATGTTAGAGGCGATTCACCGTATGGGGTTGAAAGGCTGCATGTACAAGGTTGCAGTTTAGTTTTGGCGGGAAGGATACGAGTTTTTGATGTCTCAGACAATTCGGGTGTTTGAAATCTTGTTAGCACTATGGGATTCCCATCCAAGTAGAGTTCGCCTATTGGCAAGCACATTGTGTTTCGACTTATGGGTGATTCTCCGTGAGATGATGGAGTATGAATTACGTGTCAGCTATTTGAGAAGCAGTGTTGAAATTGGGTATGAAAATTCTTGTATACGTGAGGCTCAAAAACTGAATGTTCATTTTGGCGGACTATTCCTTGATTGCGAGTTGTGAATGAGTGTAGAAGATTGGATGATTAATGGTAGGTGTTATGGAAAGGTTTCTATAGACGTTTGGAAGGTTTATTACATGTTTGAGGATGATCGAAATTTGGTTTGAGGATTATTTTGAGCCCAGTGAGGGTGTGTAATCTGTATCAGACTGTATTTTCTTGCTCTTGCGCAGTTGTTGCCACATGTATATCATCGGGCGGAATGGATGTTATTCACGCCTTTGTTTATGTTATATGTCTCTCTCTTATGCTACGATGGGTTGTGAGGGTTACATGATTCTTCTCACGCATATTATGATTCGGTTAGGCCTCCTGCCACTGTGGGCGAGGTGGCCTTGTGATGTTGCTTATCTTATTGCACCACAGTTGTGCTTGTCTTTCTCAATATTGTTTGTTCCTAATGATTTTCCCACAGTTATATTTTGTGCATTCTGTTGTGCTCGATGTTAACGCACATGTGATCGGTGAGCCCGAGTATTATGGCTCGATGGGTACCCTGTATGGATTGATATGATGGGATCGGGTTGCACGCCGCAATGGTACAGTGATGAAATGTGGCTCCTTATTTCTATTTCGTGTGTTTTGCTTTCACCTTGTTGAGAATAGTTCATAGTAAAATGCTAAAATTTCACTGCCTGCTTAACTTGATTAGTAGTTTTCTTATTTAGTTTTCTTACTGTTATGTGTCATATCTGAATTAATACTTGGTAGTGTACGGAACGGGGTTGTGTGTGGCTCCATATGTTTATTGTTGAAGCTTGTCGGTGCGGCTGTTCGTATTAGCTAAGATGAGGTTTCTAGACCTGAGATTTTGGCTCTTGTATTGGGATGAGGAAGGTTTGGAAGAACAACACTATATTTTGTTGAGGATGTGGACAATGGCCCTAGTCGGGCGAGTGAGTTTCTTGGCTTATTGATTAGATGAGTGGTTAAGCGGTTATGCGTGTTTCTTTCACAACCGGTAGGGTATGAAGGTTTTGCACGAGATTCTAATTGATATGAGATTTACTATCAGCGCCGGATTTGTTTTGGGCGGTAATGGTGGTCAGCAGTCCCTACTATGAGTGTCATGATTTGGTACAACTGGTTCATACTTATACAATATCTCGCTGTGGGATTCGGGTCTTGTAATGAATTCTAGATGATAGAGATTGAGTTCTAAGGTTTAAGGACCAAGGTCAAAATAAGGATCACTAGTTATGTTGTGTTGGAAGGCTTATGTTGATCAGGGTGATGTGGGATCACCCCGGGTTTATGCCTAGTAAGGTTACACCGTGATTTGGTAGCTTTGGAAAGACACCTAGCACGTTCGAGGACGAACGTGTGTTTAAGTGGTGGAGAATGTGACGACCCGACAGGTCGTTTTGAGTATCTGCACTTTGCTCGATATTTTGAGGGCTCGTGTGTCTCCATGTTATGTGATGGAACTTGTTGGTATGTTTGGACTAGAGGTGTTAATCGGGTGGGCCGGGCCGGGCCGGGCTGGGTAGGGGAAAATGTGAACCGCACGGGTTACGAACCGGGTTGGTTACGGGTTGAGGCTTAACGGGTTCGGGTTCATCCGGGTAAAAATTAAACCGTAAGGGTTACGGGTAAACTGCAGCCTGGCCGGGCCAGGTTAACAGTAAATTTTTTTATTTTTTATTTTTTTGTATTTGTTATAACTATCGTAAAAATATAAACAAAAAATAAACTTATAAAAGTAGTGTTTGAATAAAGGATGCAAAGACTTTAAAATTCTTATATTTGAATATATCATTAAGAATTTACTTATAATTTGCAAGTTCAAAACTTCAAACTTGCAAATTAAAGTTTACATTTAATACTTCAAATTAAAGTTCAAACTTGCATTTATACGTCTAATAATATTAAAATAACAAACTAAAACATTAAGCATAAATTTATAATACGTCTAATAATATTTAAAAAACAAAAAAAAAATGTAGCCGTTAAAACCGGGCCGGTTTAACCGGTAAGTGCACTGTTCATTTTGACCGGGTTGGACCGGTTCGGGTAACCGGTAGAAAAATTATAAACGGACCAACCCCTTCTACCCCTCCTACCCAGCCCACCCGGCCCTCTTCGTACCGGGCCGGTCCGGTTACGGTTTCAACCGGTCTGGGCCCGGTCCTAAAACGGGTCAACCCGGACCGTTTGACACCCTTAGTTTGGACGTGGTCCCGAGGGGCTCGGGTGAGTTTCAGATAAGTTTTGGCTGCGTTGCGCTCGTTTTTCTTATATTCGACGTCGTTTCTTCAAGCATGAATGGTACCACATTAAGCAAACGAGCTCCAATTTCTGTTTTGATTGAAGAATTAGATCTGTATCGTAATTATGGAGGCATAGCAAAAAGAATCGTCGAATTTGGACATCGTATGAGGAATTTATGGTCATTTTACTAAACATTGGGTTACCAAATTTTTTTTCAGATTCATTACGAAATTGCCACTGACGGCGTATTTAAAAATCTGCACTATTTGCAAATATTAAAACCTACATATCTCATTCATTATAAGGTCAAATTGAGTGATTCAAAAGCCTAACTTGAATAGAATTTCACAAGGAATCTATTGGAGGCATAAAAAGAGAGTTTCGGGATTGTTTGGCATGAGAAATGAGGCAGAATAACTGGCAAAAAAATATATAAAACTAGGGTTTGTTCATTCGGTCATATTTTGAGTTGGGGAGCGGATTTGGACGATTTTGGAGGGGATTTTCACCATATGAATTGGGGTAAGTGTTATTTACTCGGTTTTGGTTATATTTCATGAATTCATCTTCGTTTTTGGGATTTTATTGATGATTTCAAAGTGAAATTTGGGGGGTTTTGTCTAAAGTTTCATTATATGAAGTTATGAGTTTTGAACATCGATTTGGTGTCGGAATTGAGTGAAACTAGTATGTTGAACTCATAATTGAATGGGTTGTCAGATTTTGTGATTTTTATCAGGTTCCGAGGCATGGGCGCGGGTGTGATTTTTGGTCCGATTTGGGATTTAATTTAGGATTCGATCTTTATCATTTAGAATTGTTTTCTTGGCCTTTAATTGATGTATTTGAGTTTCTTTTGGCTAGTTTTGAGATGTTCGGAGGTCACTATGCGTGATGGCATTTTTGGAGCATCGCTTGGCTTGCTCGGTATTGTAATTGACTTGTTCGAGGTAAGTATTTTGCCTAGCTTTGTTAGGGAATTTTTCCTCCTAATTGCTATTGTTTTCCACATGCGGGGGTGATACATATATGAGGTAACGAGCATATATGTATGTGCCAGGGTTAACCATGCTCGGGGGTAGATTGTGCTATAATTGTGTTTTGTAGAATTTTGTAATTTCCTTAATTCATGCCTTACCTATTTTACCGATATTAAGAACGTAGTATAAAATGTTAGTAATCAAGACTTAGCCTAATATCACTTGATCAAATTTGATAGAATTCTGAGAATACATTGATGTGTCTAGTTTGGTTCATCTCTATGCGTAATCACTACTACCTTGCTACGGTTGATATTTGAGGTGCTGGTACTTGTGTTACTAGTAAAATGTGAAATTTGTTGAAGTACTTGAATTGTACGGCCCTTGAGGGCCTATTGAATCATTGTTGGCTTAGAAATTCAGTGATTGAAATATGTTAGATTATTCGTTTGAACACTCTTATTGTTATTCATATGCCTGGTGAGGAAGAGTGTAAAGCACGAAGGGTGATGCCTTGCCATTGTTTATATTCATTATCATGTGAGGAAGAGTGTAAAGAACGAAGGTTGATGTCGTGTCATTGCTTATATCATTATCATGTGAGGAAGAGTGTAAAGCACGAAGGGTGATGCCGTGCCATTTCATATACATTATCATGTGAGGAAGAGTGTAAAGCATGAAGGGTGATGTCATGCCATTTCATATACATTATCATGTGAGGAAAGAGTGTAAATCAAAAAGGGTGATGTCGTGCCATTTCATAGACATTACCATGTGAGGAAAGAGTGTAAAGCACGAAGGGTGATGTCGTGCCATTTCATTTATATTGTTATACTTTTAATTTTATGAGGTCATGGCACGAAGGGTGTTTCCGTGCAGGTGAGGATGAGGGGCATGCATTATGATGTGATATCTGTTTTCCATGTATACATTTTTGCCTTTACCTTGATTTGTCATTGTCGCCATTATATATTTTGTGTGATATGTTGTTATTGTCCCGTACTTGACCTTTATCTCAATTGTTATTGTGTTGTCCATGTCTTTTACTTGCTTAACTTGCATATGCCATGCCTTTTCCTGATTTTATAATTATACTCATTTTGTATCTATTCTGTTGTACCATAGTGTAAGTCTTCCACCATGCTAGTCCTTCATGTCTTACTTGTTAACTTGTGAAGATCATGTGTTTCCTTCTTGCTTCTTATATTGTACTTAGACCTCCATCATGCTAGTTAATTGAAATTATAACCCCTCTCTGCTTAGTCTGTTACTGATGTTCTTATGTACATTCTCTTGTATTCTCAATGCTTGCATATTTCCTTCCTTGGCATTTCTATTATCGGTATTTCTATCATTTGGTTGGTATTTCTTTATACATATATGGTGAGGATGAGATAAATACACGAAGGGTGTTGTCGTGTCGTTAGACTTGATGTCTTGAGTACTTTATCACCCTAAGAAAGTATATGAGGTGATTGTTGTGGTTCATGGGCTTTCGTTCTAAGGAAAGGGCCGGTTGAGATGTTGGAAACTGTTAAATTGTGATTCTTTCTGATACTCTTCTATTTCCTGTCACAATCGCATTGGGTACTCTATTCTATTATTCTGCCTTTTGGTTCTATTTCTAGTTTACATTATAGTGTTTATTAATGAGTATCTTTTAACTAAAAATATTGTCACTACTTCGACGGGGTTAGTCAAGATACTTATCAGTACATGGGGTCAGTGCTACCGATACTGCACTTATGCAAACTCTGTGCAGACTGTTGGAGCGGAGCTGCTGAAGAAGTTGGGAGCGAACTCAGAAGATGTTCGTGCATTCTCTATAGAAGCTTCCACTTGTCCTTGGTAGTGTTAGACATTATTAATCTGTTCATGTAGTTTTTAGATAGAATGTGTATTTATTCATACCAGCTTTGTTTATTCTAAGTCTTAGAAGCTCCTGAGTCGTACTACTAGTTCTTGGGAAGAGTTTCTAACATTTCAGATAAATCCTAATTAAAATTTCTGTAAGTTTATTTAGTTTGTTTCTTTTTGTTAATTGGCTTACCTAGCAGGTCAAGTTAGGTGCCATCATGACCTGTGATTTTTGGGTCGTGACACTTTTATTCATTACTGTCATATATCAAAACAAAAAGGAAAACAGACTCAATCCCTTAAGAAGGTTGTCACGCCATCCATCGTTGGGAAAAGCCATCCGGTTCACACAAATTCTACATTTGGAAAGAACCGTGGCATTAAGAAAACCAAAGGCTTATTAATCACGAAAAAATGTAAAAAGAAGCAACAAATTCAAAAAGAAGCTACTAAAATAAGTAAGATGCTAAGCTATTAAGGAAAATTACAAAAGAAGTTATAAAGTAAAAATACGGAAAGTAAAATGAATATGTAAAATAGGGGATTAAAATGAATGAATATGTACAATAGGGGATTGAAACGAATATACACAAAACGGGGATGAATATATACATGGAAAGGTAATTTTATATACATACCAAAAGTAAAAAAATACGAAAATAAAAGTACGATAAGTAGAAAATAAAAAGTAGTATCAAAGTTATTACATACCAATCACCCAAAACATCATATCAAAATAAGGCCACCCCCCCCCCCCAAAATAAAATTTAGCATTGTCCTCAATCTGCATGGGGTCACTGGTAGGGTTCTGTGGCTGGCCAGACTCGTCACCTCTCTCAGGGTCCTCCAGCTGAATCTCCAAGTCATCAGTTTGAGGAATCACCACTCTCCTCACTAACTCTCTGTCAGCCTCCTGCTCTGGTATCTGTGTTGTCTGTACTGCAGGGGCAGTCTCTCTCACAAGGAGATCTAGAAGAATTTCACCGGCGGAAGTGAGATTCGCCATCTCCTTCTCCAACTTTTCTTGACCCTTCTTCACTTTCCTCACATGTTTGCCCAGCTCCTTGATTACTTTTTCATGCTTACCCAGAGACTCCAAAATCTTCTTCTGGTTGTCAAGAATACTCTTCAATGATTCCTTTACTGATGGAGGCATCTGGAGCTGTGCTGGAACTACCTGAGCTACTATGGCACTACACAAGGCAGATAGCTTTGATGTAGCTACCTGCATCCAGTTGTTGATGCTGGCCAAAGTCTGATTTACCCTCAAAGTAGTCTGAGGGTAAGCTGATGAAGAAGTCACTGATGGAGGAATCGAAGTAGATGGCCCGAAGGGTGGATGTGGCATGGCAGCAGATGACCCCTCAGCAGTGGAAGGCTCGGCCCAGCGGCCACTACCCCTGGCTCTTCATACTGGCCAGTGGAGGTGGTGGATTTTGCCTTTGACTTGGGGTTGTCTGGACCCTAAAGGCTGTACCAGGAGAAGGGCCTTTTTGGCTTCACTTTCGTATCAAAATCTCTCCCTTCTACATCCTGGTCCTCTAAGTACATGGTGAGGAAGTTTGGGTAGGGGTATTATCTCTCATCCTTGCCAATTGATCTGGTAATTGATAACTTGGCTTTTTGCCTCATTTTTTGTGCCCTTATACATGAATTTTGGATACAATTTTACACAAAATAGCCCCGAAAGCTTATACGTTGTGCTTGTTGCAGGATTGAACCAGAAATGAAGGCATTCAGTCTAAAATATGCTCAAAATAGGAGTGAATCCGGCACAAGGATCAAACCCAACAAGGCTACTCAAGCCAAAAAGGCCACCGCGGTCGTGGTTTCGCGGACCGCGGTGCATTTCCAGTAGCTCAAAAAGTTGACTGTCATCCACCGCGGCCGCGGTCGAAGTTTCGCGGACCGCGGTGGAGTTCCAGTGTGACCTAAGAATTGCAAGTTCTCACCGCGGCCGCGGTCAAAGTTTCACGGACCGCAGTGACGTTCCAGTGAGGTCCTAATGTTTTCGCGGACCGCGGTTTTTGCGGACCGCGGTGGTACTTCAGAGGTATTTTTGTCCGAAAATTTGGCAGACTATAAATGGACTATTTTGTAACTAATTTTAGGGCTGGAAGATATCAGCTATTTTTCAGAGTAGAGAGCTCGTGAATTTTTTAGAGTTTTTATTTCTTTAGCTTTATTCTTGCATTTTTAACATTGAAACCTTCAATTTCATTGTTAGGAATCAATTAAATGGGTTATTCTTTTTCTCTATCATTGTTCTCATCTTTGATTATGAGTAGTTAGACCCATTAGCTAGGGTTGTGGCTCAACCCTAGTGTGGGTATATAATGGGGTTTTGAAATTAAGGTTGGGAAATTAATGGGTGTTGGATATTTAGGTTATTTCAAGGTTCTTATTGCTAGAATTAGTGGTTGCAAACACTAATTAACCTTTTCATGACATGGGTCTTTCTTGAGAAAGAAAACTTGAGTCTAGAAATTAACCTAATAGGAAATTAGGGAATTATCAAGAGATTGGTAGTCTCAATCAAAGGGTTTAAACCTAGAAATGGTAAAACCCTACTTGAGCCCTAGTTAACGGGTTAAACCTCGAGAGAGTAACACCCTACCTAAGCCTATATTGCTTGATTATTGGGCACCCAATTAGACTCGAGAGAGGCAATTAGGGTATAATCACTCAAACTACCGAGAGGTATAGAGTGAGCACCTTCGTGCTTTGGTTATAGCTATATCCCTAGCATATTCCCCGACCTTAGAATTGAATCCCTTTGTGTATCCACCTAGGCCATAGTCATGACCCTAGTGCCTTTATCAACATTAGAAAACAACAACAAAAACAAAATAAAGTTAATCATTAATTAGCTTACAAACAATAGAATACATTTAGTATAGTTCAGCACTAACCAATGTTTAGAAGTGCAATTAGAAACACTCGACCCCTCTAAATCGCTGGTACACTCACTCCCATCTATAGGCTCCCTGTGGATTCGATCCTAAACATTCGGGTAAAAGCTACACGACCTTTGCCTTCATACTTATATAGTAGTGTGGGTGCAGTCGTTGTCACTTTTTGGCACCGTTGCCGGGGAGCTTTAACGTTGTGACTATATTTGTGACTAGAAGCGTAGTGTGTTTTTCTTTCCTTCTATTTTTAACTTCCTTGTTTGATGTACTTAGGTACAATGGCCGATCCTCTAGGAAATGTGATTCCGAGGGAGGAGGTTTATGACAATCAAGAAGATGAAATCAATCAAATTCCTCCACGAAGAAGAAGCCGACAGGACAATATTCAGGATGATGTTCTAGAACCTCCCCCGCCTCCAACCCCTAGAGCTGCTCATCGGGTCCTTCCAAACAAGGGGTATGCTAGTGCAATAGTCCCGCCAAGGATTCGAGCGGGGAA
>MDKI01190061.1:0-17986 GCA_005239505.1 Nicotiana paniculata
TCACAAGAGCTATAAGTTACGAAAATGATAAGAGTATCAATCAACATTCGAGGACGAATGTTCGAAAGGGGGGAATGATGTTACGCCCCGCAATATTACGTTAATATTATGTCCCCCACTATTATATTACGATGATGTTATGCTCTGCAATATTATATTACGATGATGTTATGCCTTGCAGTATTACACTATGGTGATGTTACCCTTCGCAGTGTTAAGTTGCGACGATGTTGCACCTTGTAGTATTGTGCATTGAATTTGTTGTAAGATAATTGACCTCAGTCCAAGGAAAAGATTATTTGAAGATTATAAGGATTTTAAGTGATGAATAAATTCGTGAAGGTAAGAGAGGAAGCAAGTCGAATAAAATGAATTTAGTTCAAAGTTGGTATTTTGGGATAAAATACGGCTCAAGCTAAAATACTTGGTATTTATGGACTAGTACCATACAAGGTATCACATGACCATAATAGTAAGGTGTAAAAGGTATGTTAAAAGAGATTAGTATTTAATTAAGTTGAGACAATTTTTAAACTATACGGGTAATTGATTAATTACCGGGTAACAGGACATTACCCAGTTAACTAATAAGCGGACCAAAATTTAATCAATTATCCCAAGAGGGAACGTGGCAGCTCCTCCTTTTGTATAAAGTGAGTCACTAATTCATGCTAACATGTGTCAAGAGTTAAGTATTAAAGTCTTTCCAAGACTTTATGGCAAGCCTTACTCCAAACTTATCAATTCATTACTTTGAGTCTTATCAAATCAAAATCTCATTTCAAAGACAAAAGCAAATTTGTTACGTTTTGCTTTCTGAAAGGCGGAGGCATTTTTAATTCTCATCAGGCGTCCAAGCCTCACTCCTCAATTCGTTAGTTTGGCATTTAAGCCAAACCTCGTTCCTCAAGTTAAAAAAAAATGCAGAAGCTTAAATCCAATTTTTGGGTTCTAAATTCAATCCACGAATGTTTCCAACGGGGTAGTTATACGGAGTTGTTCCTACTCCATGTATGTTAAGTCTATCCCTTATTTCTTTTGGCATGGTCCAAATTATACTGAAGAAACGAGCAAATACACAATTTCTATAAATTACTCTATTCTTAGAAATGGTAGGGGTGTCTATATTCTTGATTCCCCATGAGAATTTTTATTATTTTCTGTTCATGGGTCTCAGAATAATACTCAGTTGGAAGAGTTTATCCGGAAGGAATATTGAGATTATTACGTACTTTTCATACATTTCATACATGTGCATTGACCATGACCAGATGGCATTGTATACGCGTATATATGTAAATATATGTATATGGGATATGGGAAACGGTTATGGCATTATATACGCACCACCACCTGATCAGCTGTTATACGATGATGATTTTGCCCACAGTGGCCGATATGATATGATGGGATGCCCTCAGAGGCTGATGATGTTATGAAACATGTACCTATACACGACATGAAATTCATACGCATATGCATGGCGCTAAAAGTAATTTATGATTTACAAAGTTATTCAGACTTACATGTTGAGTCATGTACTCTATATGTCATCCATATCTCTTATGTATTTATTTATGTGCCTTATATACTCGGTACATTATTCGTACTGACGTCCCTTTTGCCTGGGGACGCTGCATTTCATGCACGCAGGTCCCGATAGACAGGTCGAGAGCCCTCCAAGTAGGCTATCATCTCAACGGAAGATGTTGATGCACTCCATTTCCTTCGGAGTTGCTTGTTTGGTTAGTATGATTTAGACGTGTATTATTTGGTATGGCGGGAATCTGTCCCGGCATTTACGACATTTATGTAATCTTAGAGACTTGTAGACATATGTCGTGTACGTCAAAGATTGTATGGCCTTGTCGGCCTATGTTTTGAGTTTATAAATGATTATGTTGGCCTATTAGGCTCGTATGTCATGTGTATATGATGATGTAATAATAAAGATACGTTACATTGGTACTCGGACGAGTAAGGCACCGGGTGCCCGTCGCGGCCCATCGATTTGGGTTGTGACAGCTAATGTTCGAAAATCAAATTAAAAGAGGCTATATGTTAAATATCCAATTAATTTGATAAAATAATTTATAAAATTTCTAATAAATGATAAAAAAAATTATATTTATGAATGAAAATGATTTAATATAATTACTTAATATTATAAAATATAAAAAGTCATTTTCGTGTAAAAATAAAGTAATTACGCACACATGGGCTATTATTGCAAAGTTATTGCAATTATAACCTAAAGATATAAATATGATTATGTATAAAATAATTAAAGCTTAATATAAATATAAATGATAAAAAATTAAGCAATAAAATTATTATAAAATCATTTTTGATGCAATTAGTAATTATTTAGATAATAAAATAATGGAATAAATTAAATAAATATCCTTTAAAATTACAGAAAATTATGAAAAAATAGTAATTGATGCTCATGCATTATTTTGAAAATATATATGCATTTTAAAAATAATATAGGAAAAAATTGGGTGGCACTCGTATCATATCAGCATGTACCTGGCATTGGTGACACTTCTGAACATATTTGATGCAGTCTGTTTCCATAGTCATCCAGAAATACCCTGCTCTCAGTATTTTCGTGGCTAAGATGAAACCATTCATGTGCGGTCCGCAAGTTCTAGCATGTATTTCCTCGAGCAATTTGGATGCCTCCTTGGCATCGACACACCGTAGTAACCCCAGGTCAGGAGTCCTTCTATGCAGAATTCCTCCGCTTTGAAAGAAATAGTTGGCTCGCCTTCGGAGTGTTCACTTCTGAGTATGGTTGCGTGCTCTGGATTCCCCCCATTTTCCAAGTATTCCTTGATGTCGTTGAACTATGGATTTCCATCACTCTCTTCTTCAACATGAGCACAGTAAGCCGGTTGCTTATGAATTCCTATTGGAATAGGATCGTTGAAGTTCTTGTCGGGGTGTTGTATCATGGAAGATAACATGGACAATGCATCTGCAAACTCATTTTAAATCCTTGGAATATGTTTGAACTCTATCTTTGTTAACCTCATGATCAGATCTTGTACACAATGCAAATATGGCAATATCTTTGTGTTCTTCGTAGCTCATTCTCCTAGAACCTGATGCACCAAAATATCAAAATCCCCAATACCAGAAATTCCTAAACATTCATGTCAATAGCCAACCGGAGTCCCAAGATGCAAGCTTCATATTCTATCATATTGTTGGTACATGGAAATCTAAGTTTTGCAGATACTGGATAGCGTTGGCCAGTTTCTGATACTAAAACAACGTCGAAGAACCTTCTCCAACCGTCTTATGCCTCGGTGGTATCTTCCCCTACAAACGATACCTCCTCATCGGGAAAGTACGTTTTCAATGGTCCGTATTCTCCCTCTACAGGGTTTTCTACCAAATGATCTGTCAATGCTTGCCCTTTTACCGCCTTCTGCGTTACATAGATGATGTCGAACTCACTCAGCAATATCTTTCATTTTGCTAACTTACCCGTAGGCATGGGTTTCTAGAAGATGTATTTCAGCGGTTCCATCCTTGATATGAGATATGTGGTGTAAGCACAGAAATAATGCCTCAACTTTTGAGCTATCCATGTCAAAGCGCAACAGGTACTCTAGCAAAGAGTAACGGGCTTGTAAGCCGTGAATTTCTTACTTAGATAATATATTGCCTGCTCCTTTATTCCAGTCTCATCATGTTGTCACAGAACACAACCAAAATCCCCGTCCAATATGGACAAGTAAAGCAACAGAGGTCTTCCTGGTTCTGGAGGGACCAGAACGGGTGGTTTAGATAAATATTCCTTCATTTTGTCGATGGCTTTCTGGCATTATTCAGTCCAACTTGTTGCAGCATCTTTCTTCAACATCTTGAAGATCGACTTACATATCACGGTCGACTGTGCTATGAAACGGCTGATGTAATTGAGGCACCCTAAAAAGATCATCACATCTTTCTTACTCTTCGGATGTGGCAAGTCCTAGATGGCTTTGACCTTTGACGGGTCTAACTCAATTCTTCGGCGACTGACGATGAACCCTAAATATTTTCCATCAGGGACTCCGAAGGAACACTTTGCAGGATTCAGTTTCAGGTTGTACCTTCGAAGCCGATCAATGAATTTATTCAAATTTGCTATGTGATCTGTACTTCTTCTGGATTTGATGATGATGTCATCCACGTACACCTCTATTTCCTTGTATATCATGTCATGGAAGATAGTTTTCATGGCTTTTATGTAGATGGCTCCAGCATTCTTTAAACAAAACGACATCATTTTGTAGTAATACATTCCCCATGGAGTGATAAAGATTGTCTTTTCAGCATCCTCTTCATCCATCCAGATCTGTTGTCCCGCGAAGCAATCTATAAAGGATTGGAGTTCATGCTTAGTGCATTTGTCGATCAATATGTGTATATTGGGCGGCGAAAAATCATCTTTGGGACTTTTCCTGTTTAAATCTCGGTAATCAACACACATTCTGACTTCCCCATCATTCTTTAGAACCGGAACGATGTTGGCCAACCAAGTCAGATATTCAACCACTCTGATAACATTGGCTTTGATTTGCACTCTTGACTTCCTCTTTTATCTTCAAACTCATATTCGGCTTGAACTTTTTGAGCTTTTGCTTTACCAGGGGACACATGGGATCGGTAGGTAGCTTGTGAGCCACTGTGGATGTGCTCAAACCAGTCATATCATCGTAGGACCATGCAAGGATATGTTCATACTCTTTTAGGAACCGGACATACTCTTCCTTCTCTGATGGTGATAGGTGAATGCTTGTGCGGGTTTCCTTGACTGTTATGGAATCCTCTAAGTTAACTGTCTCAGTCTCGTCTAAGTTAGACTTAGACTTGTTTTCAAAGTTTTTCACTTCTCTAACAATTTCCTCAGGTATTACATTATCTCCCAAATCATCCGAATCATTATACTTGTGTTGCGCTGTCTCATTGCATGTCACAATCATAGGTTCATGGGGATAGGTAATAATAATGTTGTAAAGAATATGTAAAGGATAACAATAAATACGAAAAAAGCAATGCATTAATGAAATCTTGAAAACTTCAACAAGTATGGCTCGACGACTCGAGCAATTATTTCAAAACATAATACTTTCAAAACAAAATGCTAAAAATGTTTTAAATGCTCAAAACTATTTTAAAAGTAATTGATGATAATCCTGTCAGGCTACCTAGGAACTCGACGGGCCTGGGATGGTGTAGCAGTCCAGTTCTTGAGAATTGTTCCTCTTTCCACAGTCTGAATGATAAGTTTTTCATCCTCCTCCTCATCAACTATTGCATAGCAATCCATATCTTCTTCATTCAGAAATAACTTCCTCATGCTGGATAAGACTTTATCTTCCTCAGATCCCCACATCACGTCTAGTTGTTGGAATGTTTGTTTCAGAGACAGTACCGATTGTTCTAGTGGATAACAAAGACCACGCCATGGCGGTGACCAATCTTGGTACTCCTGCCAAGTATATTCATACCCAAGCCCGAAAGTTGTACCATGACGCTTCAGTTGTACTAGTTTGGTGATCCCTTGGAGGTTCTTGCCGAGGCCTTTGCCAAGTTCATACCTTATCCATAGTAATATGGTTTATATCTTATTGCTTCACCATTAGTCCTTTTCAATTGCAGTGACGCGCTCAATGCGATGGTATGTCTCTCCAACCAGCTTCTTCCTATTCTCAAGGACTGGAACGGTCTGATTAGTGTAGATAGGGTTTGTTCTATCCCCATGGATAATCACTTCCTGATGATTCCATTCGAATTTCACAACTTGATGCAAAGTAGAAGCCAATGCCCCAGTGACATGAATCCATGGTCGTCCCAATAATATATTTTAGGTAGTAGATATATCCAGCACTTGGAAATCGACATCAAACCAAGTTGGGCCTATTTGTAGGTTGAAGTTGATTTCTCCGATTGTGGCCCTTTGGGATCCATCGAATGCTTTCACATGCATGCTTCCCATCCGTATCTTGTGTAGGACTTTGCCCAACCTCTTTAGAGTGTTCAGTGGACATATGTTGAGACTGGATCCTCCGTCTATTCAGACCTTAACAATGAACTTGTCCTCAAATCGCACTGTGATGTGCAATGCCCTGTTGTGACTGTCCTTCTGGTGGCAGCTCATCTTCGTGGAAGGTGATTTTGTGGATTTCTAGTACCTTCCCGACCATGTTGTCCATATCCCCCCTAGTGATGTTGTTTAGTACATAAGCTTCATTCAGCACTTTCATCAACGCGTTCTTGTGTGTCTTGGAGTTTTGCAACAATGACAGAATGGATATCTGAGCGGGAGTTTTTTTCCAGATGATCAACAGAGTACTCCTTTGCTTGTACCTTCCTCCAAAGGTCATCGGTACCTGTCTCGACAATAGGTGGTTTGAATGAGGTTTCCTTGCTTGTTCCACCAAAGTTTTTAGTTGTATAGACCCTGCCAGTTCTAGTCATGCCTTGTGCCATACCTGTCTCCTCCATTTTTGCTTTCCCTTTTTTTCCCGGCTTCCACAACATAGTCCCATGGGATGGCGTGGAATCTACCATCACAATGAAGGGTGCAGTTACCTCGACCCAAAATGGTGCTTGAGCTTGTAGCACCACTGGTGTGAGGTTGACCAGAGATGTTTTGGGATCATCCCCTTCTCGAATGAGTCTGATTGACCCTTTCGGATCCCGTTATTTGTCAGTCTCTATTATGTTCACTCCCTCACCTCTGTGATCCGGGAGAGGATTCTTGTGTATATTTGGTGCAGTTTCCTTCGCATGTATGACCTTTTTGTCAATCAATGTTTGAATCTTATCCTTCAGTGTGCGACACTCATCAATTGTATGTCCCTTCATGCCTGAGTGATAGGCACATGTCTTATTCGGGTTGATCCACTGAGAAGAATTCCCCTTATCAACGGCAGGGATGGGAGTGACATAACCAGAAGCCTTCAATCTTTCATATAATTGGTCTATATGCTCATCATATTAGGTGTATTGTCTAGGTGGCCTGCGGTCGAAGTTTGGTCGTGGTTTCTGGTAGTTTTGGCGGGCTGGTGGAGGTAGTTGGTATGCAGGTTGAGTGTTATAGGCGTGGTATGTGATAGCGGGTTATTGGTATCTGGAGGGTGAAGGTTGATATGTGGGTGGATGTGTTTGGTATGTGAGTGGAGATTTAGGACCTTGGGCTACCTTGACAACACCTACTTTCTTTTTCTTCGAAATTCCTCCCGATTGTAAGCCTTTGTTTGTGGCTTGCAGTGCTTCAAAATTCGTCACCATCCCACTTTTGATCCCCTATTCTATTCTTTCTCCTAGCTTGATGATGTCGGAGAATTTGTGGTTCTCAGTAACCATCAAACTTTCATAGTACTGCGGGTCTTGAGCCTGAATGAAAAAACTTATTCAGTTGTTCTTTTTCGACGTTGGTCTTACCTTTGCAGCCTCAGATCTCCAACGGGTGTCATATTCACGGAAAGTTTCTGTTAGTTTCTTTTTGAGGTTCTGAATATAGAAAACATCGAGTGCGTTCTCTGTATTGAACCTCAATTTGTCCATAAAGTTTGATGCCATGCCTACCCAGCTCACCCACTTCTTCGGATTCTGACTGATGTACCAGGACAATGCATCCTCAAGGCTTCGCATGAGCAGGTCTTTCTCGGTCGACTCAGATATGTATAGGGTTTGTTGTGGGGTGTGGGGTAAGGTCTCCACGTATATCGGGTTTCTTTGGTTGACTCCGGGGATTTGGGTATAAGGGTTATCATTTGTTGAGTTTTTAAAGTCAGGAGTGGGTTGTGGTATATTTTGGGGAGTATGATAAGTGGTAGTCTGCGGGTACTGGGTTGGGTGGTGATAATGTTGTTGCAGAGTTGGCACTGGAGGAGGATCAAAGTTTTGAGGAGGTGTAGGGTACTGGTGTGGTGCAGGATTATTTGGCGTCGGATTTTGGTTTTGTGGACTTTGTGGTGGTGCTTGGTTCTGGGTGTTTGGAATTTGTTGGTTAATATCGGGGACATTTAGAGTGAAAGAGAGGTTTTCCAAGTTCCGGACCTTCTCAAGTTCTCCTTGTAGTTCTAAAATATTTTGTTTTAGTCATAGGACCATTTCATTTTGTGCCGGGTGCTCCGACCATCTGAAGTTTCGACATTTTCTGCTATGTTGGCGTTATCCTTTCTAATACCACTCAAATCGTCCATTTTACCTTTCCCTTTGCTTTTGTCTTTAGGATCACTTGGTGGAGGAGGAAGTGGAGGACCTCTAGATCTAGTGTGATATGCTGACAATGACAGTAGCACGAACCAACCTTGGGGAATGGGAATAATCAAAAAGAAGAAAAGCAAAAGGTAACCAAGTCAGTAAAGGGTATTGAAAGAATGCTTGCAATATTGAACATGCTTTGAAAAAATCATGTAATAAATTCGCGTCCTAATTTGGGAAACCTCGTTGTGCCCGAGGTAGGCCTAAGCGACACATAGACTTGGATAAAAATTGATGTCAATAATTGCGTCATTTCATTAATGCGAAAATGAATCAAACCCTTACTGAATCGTCAATAAAGATAAAGTTACTAATGGCACTTGGCATTATTACAATCGAGATCTAAACTAAGCTAGAAAATAGTGAAAAAGAACATCATGTACTAAACTACTTAGTACCAGAAGGACCTTCTCCATACTTGACTCTTTTGACTCCATCAATAAAGTTCCTCAGGTCGCGCATATCCAATAATAAGTAAGCCCTTGCTAGATGCCCTCATTCATTGTTATCTGCGTTCTGACAATTTGTAAGCCTCTTTCTCATCTTTCCTTTGAGCTCCATCAATCCATGTTCTAGATATTCTAACATTTCTATTGCATTATTAGTGATCCCCTTCTATTCATTTATAGCCTCCATGTCTATTTTATGTTGTTCCAGGTGCCTAGCTTCCGACTCAAAAACCCTTTTGCGAAGACTTCTATACTTGACTTGTGCCTCAACAACATCATCAATGATCCTATTTCCCAAATTAACCACTGACTTGACGTCTCCCGCTATATCATCTACCAACCATGATGGATAGAAATACACGTGACCATCGTGGTACCTATCTAGATCGATAGTCTCTTTCTCCACAAATACCTTCTAATTCCACATATGTTGTGCCTCAAATTTGAAAGGGATGATGTCCCCTTTGAAGTATGCCTTGTACTAGACCATGTTGAAAACTCGAGGTATGACTTGCTTTCTTCCTGCCTGTCTCATTACCCTTATAAGAGCATAGGGATAAATGCCTCGCAGCCTGATTAAAACCAAATGAGTAGTATCCCCTGACCTGATGATGAACTCGCTGCTAGGAAACCACTCAAACATCCAATGTACCTTTTCGTCTGTCAAATTGCTGAAGAAACGGACCCAACTTATAGCGCTTCTGGGTTGTGCGCACCTATCTAGGATGAATGTCATTTTATTGGATGGTGGTAAGCTATGTAGTAATTCAATGGCCGTCGCAGAAGCTCTTGACAATATTCTCCCTTCTGAAAGTGTTCCAATAACCAGACTTGCAATAGCAGATTACAACCTACGAAATGCCCGAACATGTGCTTGCACCGATCTAGAGCGCGGTACAACTCGACTAGGATCATAGGGATTATGGTGTAGGTTTTCCCCTCGATACCTTCTATTAAAGTTCTTGAAACCATAGATAAACAAGTGTGGATCCTTCCTTCTTTCATTGGAAATATCAATAATCCCAAGAAGCAAATGATGAACAAATAAACCTGCGATGCGTCCAACCTAACGAAGTAATGACGAGTTCATCATGATGAAGGAGATATGGTTTATTATGCCCGTAACGCTCATAAAGAAATTCAAATGGGATGTATGACTTCTTTAAACAAAGAAACTCATCATCTTTCTTCAAACCTAACATCTTTAGAAATTTGCGAGGAGTGCGATTGTCTGGTACTAGTAATCCTGGACTATCCCATGGTAGATTAGCAAAACCTCCTATTTATTCTAAAAGGGGAGTGATTTCTATGTCACCAAACTGAAAGACCACTCTTTTCTCGTCCCAGAACATAGTAGAAGCCTCGATCAAAGCTCTATTTTGTTGGATATTGAGTAAAGATGGCAGGTTGCCAAGTACTCTTCTCACATGATTCTTATCGCAAGGCGCAGGTCTTTCCACCAATCAAGTAGAAGAGGTGGGATGTTTTGGACCATACTGAACCTGGGGACTTCGTGCTTCATTTTCTGCAAACGAATAAAGGTTAGCCCTTTCCCCTACAAATTCGATCATTTACACAATAACGATCAACATATTGGCATAGTTTCTCCAAGTAATGCACATAACATGACGATGCCCATTGAGATTATGGAAATCCCGTCGGGCTTTGGACAAGGCTTATCGTAGCAGGTTATTACGTTGTTAACCTGTACTAGGTTTAGCATGATGCATGTACATTTGATATTGGAGTAATGTTTCTATAAAGGTCTAGAAAGGTACTCTCAAGTGGACAACTTTAGAGGGAAAGGCACGAGATCGTTGACTGCAACGCTGATCGACTAGTCTACCGTAAATAAGCCTTTCCGATTTAAAATGGGTAATTTTGAAAGAGCGCAGACACTCATCAAGTGCCACTACGTTAATAATTGGCACGAGTGGAGTATGATGAGGAGCATTCTTTATGCAGAGATAATAACATGTTGGAAATTATTTGCATGATAAATATGTAGAAGCAGTAAGTACTACAGTAAGGTAAACATAGGAAAGAAAGACAAAAGAAAGAAGTCAGTTTAATTTGTGGACTATATACAAGAATGTAATAAAGCAGGCAAGGTAGTAGGGATGGGAGAGGCATGATATAGAAGTATTAAACAAAACGAAGAGCAACGAAGAGCAGTCATAGCAAATAGAGGTGAACGGGGAAGAGATGGGCATGTCATGCTAGATTTAAACGAATAAGGGTGAATAAGGAAAAAGGTATGCACATAGTAGCAAATTTAAACAAATAAAGGTGGAAAAAGCGAAAGGATGTGCATGTCACAACAGATAAAATAATCCACATAAGCCAAATTCATTATGGTAAGAGCTTAAGTATATCCCCAGCGGAGTCGTCATGTTGTCGCGCCCCATTTTCTCGCGAAAGAGAGCTTCAACGTGTGACAACTCTTTTAAATGGATGTTAAAAGAGAAATTCGCCACCTAACGATTTTTTAAGGTGTGTTAGGGAACCTATTTACAAATAAATTTATTTGACTAGTCAACACCACCAAAGATCGGGTAAGGGATAAAATTACCTCAAAGAGAAGGTGTTAGGCACTCTTCGAGGTCCACAACT
This sequence comes from Nicotiana paniculata, assembly GCA_005239505.1. Classification (NCBI taxonomy): domain Eukaryota; kingdom Viridiplantae; phylum Streptophyta; class Magnoliopsida; order Solanales; family Solanaceae; genus Nicotiana; species Nicotiana paniculata. The sequence goes on from MDKI01190061.1 coordinate 11,337, forward strand.
GTAGGTCCCGACCGAACTTTAAACTATATGGATTAGTATTAAGCAGGATGATCAAATAAATGCAAAGAAAAGGGCAGGTAATTTTATTATGACACAAGGAGAATTGATATAAATCTACAAGGGTATAATCATAACAGTCTATGCTAGATGACTAGATATATAAATAAAAAGGAGGGGGGAGATCCTAAGTTTTTTAGCCTAAAGGATCACCCCCTGCAACATAAATAATACTTTGCAACTTCCTCGAGATAAGGAGTTGCTCATATTATTCAGCGGGCACAGACTATCATCTCATGCTACCTAATTACTATGTTAAAGTTGTTTACCTAAAGTTACTCTAATTCAATTATAAGTCATACCCTATGCATGCACTACCCATCCTCATGCCTATGGTCAAGGATGCATTGGACCTCTATTTGGGTGGTTCTAGACTTACCTAGGCTGCTCAAAATGCTAAATTAAATGACATTCAAAACAAATAGGACTGCACTTAAGAACAATTAAAGTCTCAAGTTAGCCTGCGCAATTAGACAACAAATGCACGCAAACAGATTTCTACGTTAGATAATAAACAATCTTAGAACTGAGGTAAATTGAAGTCATTAAGCCCTATAGACATGGTGTCTGAACAGCTGCTCAGCTTAAGAATATCTGATACTGCTATGCTGTTATTGAGGTTACAAATTATAAGTTATTAAAACCTATAGATATGATCTCTAAGCGATATATGCAATAAGGGGGAGTGAAAACCATTGGAAATGCTCAGAATCATTCGTGTTTAATCTTATTGGCATGCTATCTAAGCGAGTGGCAGTATTTTAGCTAAATTCTAATAATTGGCAGTTAAAACTGATTTTTATAACACTTCGTTCCTATAGGCATATTTTCTAGGTGAGCGACAATAGCTGTCAAATCAATTAAGAACCTATGGACATGATATCTAGATGAAGACCAGTAGAACATAAGCTAGTATGATCCTATATGCATGTTTTCTAATGCTGTAATTATGCAAATTGAAGGGCAGTTAAGCAAATTGAAAGGTATTCATTAGCATTTGTTTCCTATAGGTATGATATGTAACGAACATGCTGCAGTAAACACAGGAATAAATGGAGTACTCAAGCTTATGCTTTGATAATAAACAAGTTGTGTGAGTGTGTGATTTCCCTAATGGCGTGATTTCTAATAGTGTACATGGAAATCTGAATAGCATATATGGCAGGTTAAAATAAAAATAACAAGTGTCATACGAACCCTACAGGCATGTTTTCTATCCCTTATGCAAATATTAGAATATACCCATGTCCCCAAATTTTACTAACACCCCAATTATTTATTACAAAGTTATTACATGCCAAATGAAAAATATAAATATAGACATTACATAAGAAGCTATAGTGGGCCTATAGCAGCCCCAAAAGATACCCAGTATCGCCTGGGCCTTCAGCAGACTCCTCTTCGCAAATAGCATGCCTAGATCCAAACGGGACTATGCCCATCAGCACAAGCCCAAAAGTCATAGAGGAACTCAGACCAAACCAAACAATCACAAAAATTACCGTTTAAATGATCCAAATGTACAACCCACTTTGAAAATAATATGAGGAAAAACTAAGCACCAGAGATAAACTCAAATTCCAGCAGCAAAAGAGAGTGATCAAAGAACCCTAAATCCTAGTGTGTCAGAGTTCACAAGGATCTCAAATGGACCCCGAGCAGTGCTCATATTAGGGAGGTTAATAGAGAGAGTTTTGGTGGCCTTGGCTTTCAGCCGGCCAAGAGTAATAGGTTCAAAATAGTGTAGGTAAGAAATAAGAGCGAAAGAATGGTGATCAAAAGGAGGAGTTTGAAGAGGTGCATTTGATAAATAATTGTGCGTGGCGTATAGGTTATTATTGCAAAATTATGTAAATAGCCTAAAAATAAAAAAATATAATTATATAAAACAAAGTAAAATATTATGAAGCATATACATAGATGCAAAATAATATATTTGGATGGTTGAGTCATCACAAAATTATTTAAAGGGTAATTAATAAATATTTGAACAATTTAAATGTAATAAAATTAATTTTAAAGCTTTAATATTATGAAACAATTGTGGAAAATGCTTGCATAAATCTTGTAAATTGAAAAATGATGCAAAATGATATTTTGAAATTATATACACTTATTAAAAAAAATATGAGGGCATAATTGGGTATCAACACCAAGCTCTCGGGACGACTGGCTAAATGGGTCGTGGAAATTAGTGGGTACGCTATTAAATATCGACCCCGAACTGCTGTCAAATCTCAAATTTTGGCAGATTTCGTGGCCGAATTCACGTCGGACCTAATACCTGAAGTCGAAAAGGAATTGTTGTTAACCTCGATGACCTCTTCGGGTATCTGGACCCTCTTTGCGGGTGGTGCCTCGAACGCAAAGAGGTCCAGACTCGGCATCGTCGGGTAACGTAGTTAGGAAATCTATTAGAATTTTGAAATTGACTAACAATGAGGTCGAGTATGAGGCCATGATTGTAGGTCTCGAATTGGATAAAAGCCTGGGGACCAAAGTGATCGAAGCTAAATGTGATTCCTTCCATGTGGTGAATCAAGTCTATGGGACATTCGAAGTGAAAGAGGAACGAATGCGAAGTTACTTGAATAAACTACAGGTAACACTACATCGACTCCAGGAATGGACCCTACAACATGTGCCCCGAGATCAAAATAGCGAAGCCGATGCTCTGGCTAACTTTGGGTCGTCGGTTGATGACGTTGAATTCAACTCGGGAACGATCATACAACTCATGAAATCGATAGTGGAAGAAGGACATGCCGAGATAAACTCGACAAGCTTAACCTGGGACTTGAGAAACAAGTATATAGATTACCTGAAGACCGGGAAGCTGCCTTTGGATCCTAAAGAATCGAGAGCTATATGCACGAAGGCGGCCATCTTTAGCATGCTCGAAGTTAACACCCTGTTTAAAAGAATGTTATGGCCCACTAGCAATATGTATGGGACAGGGATACACCGAATATGTTTTGACAGAAGTTCATGAAGGTACTTGCGGGAACCATTCGAGGGCCAAATTGTTGGTTCGTAAGATAATCAGACCCGACTATTAATGGATCAGCATGGAGAAAGATGCGAAGGAGTTCGTGCGAAAATGTGACGGCTATCAGAGGCATGCACCAATGATCCATCAACCCAAGGAGCTACTACATTCGATCTTGTCACCTTGGCCATTCATGAAATGGGGAATGGACATCGTCGGTCCCCTAACGTGGGCACACGGTAAGTCTTAATTTATATTATTTATGACTGAATATTTTTTAAATGGGTTGAAGCTCAATCATTTGAGAAAGTAATAGAAAAATAAGTTATTGATTTTATTTGGGACCACATAATATGTCGATACGGGATGCCGATTGAGATCGTATGTGACAACGGGAAGCAATTCATCGGCAGCAAGGTCAAATTTTTCGAGGACCATAAAATCAAAAGGATCTTGTCAACACCCTATCAACCTAGTGGGAACGGGCAGGAGAAGTCTACAAACAAGACCATACTCCAAAACCTTAAGAAAAGGTTGACCGATGCCAAATTAAAAATGGAATAAAATTTTGCCCGAAGTCCTGTGGGCATGCCATACGACCTCAACGTCTAGTACCAGGGCCACCTCATTTTTGTTGATCTACGGTGTTGAAGCACTAATATAGGTCGATGTAGGAGAACCGAGTTTCAGGTTCTGATATGCGACCGAAGAGTCAAACGGTGAGGCCATGAGCATGAGCCTGGAACTATAAAATGAGAGGCGCAAGGCCGCCCTCGTCCGGTTGGCCGTCCAGAAATAGCGGATCGAAAGGTAGTACAATCGCAGAGCTAACCTATGGCACTTCAATATCGGGGACTTGGTGATAAGAAAGGTGACATTGAACACCTAGAACCCAAATGAAGGGAAACTGGGACCGAATAGGAAGGTCCATACCGAATTATCGACATTACTAGTAAAGGTTCGTACAAACTCGAAGCAGGGAATGTTAAGCAGCTACAACAACTAGAACGTGACCCACTCAAAATGATACTACTGCTAAGGTACAACCCTATTCATTCTCTTTCTTATATACTGTGAATTGGACTAACACTTGTAGGCAACAACCAAAGTACGACGTAGTTGTTAGGCCTGAAAGCATGTGTTACACTCTTTTCCCCTTAAATCGGTTTTGTCCCAAATGGGTTTTCCGGCAAGGTTTTTAACGAGACAATAGTAGACCGTGCTAACTTAGAATCAAAGATCGATTTTGAATAGAAGTCGATGGTCACATCAAGAGTAACTGAGACCTCGGGTCATAATTTTTAGCAAGGAAGGAAACTCTTTGCTCTATTAGTCTAGGATCGATAGTTAGGATTCATTATAAGGGCCAAACGATCAAATGAACCGTGCCCGTGTAGGTCACACTGGCAGCAATACGAGATTTTATACAATCTTGTAAGTTAACTACAGAAATGAAAGAAAGTTTCTACCTTTCTAACAAATATATTTGCCTCTTAAAAGTATCGAGCCTAAGGGCTATTCCTTCCCGAGAACTATCGAGCCCAAGGGCCATCCCTATCCGAGCCCAAATATCTACTCCTATTCGGGGACTGCTGTCCTCGATAAGTTCAGACGGCTCGGGTTATTGAAACCCCGAGGCACAAGACCTATTCGGCAGTGCCCAAACCTAAAAGGCTACGACCACCCTCAAAACGGCTCGGAGACGTCGGAAGCCTGTAATCAAAATGTAAGGCCTTCAAAATTCAAAACCTGTTCAAAGTTTATCCTCGGCTAAATTATAATCTAAAATCATTTAAACAAGTATTTTGGGGAAAGCTTATGATCACTCCAAGCGCCCACAAGTTTCAAATAAAACTTGCATCGAGAACAAGTCTTGTTCGGACCTCCAAAAAATAACTTATTGCTACGTTTTATTCCATGCTAAAGCATTTGAAATCCTTGCAATTATAAAAATAATGCTAAAGGTAATAGACTTGAAAATTGCCAAAAAGGGAAAAAAAACCTTATATATATATATTCTAGAAAGTTTTTACAAAGGCCAATGAAAATTTCCTCAACAGAATAAATGAACAAAATGAAAAAACAAAGACAAATATTCTTAAGCACCTATTCCTGATCTTCACCAGAGAGCCATCAGGGTCTTCTCCATCTTCGGGTTCGTCGAAGCCCTCAGAGCCTTCTTCACCCTCGGGTTCAGCCAGATTCTTGGCCACATCCTCGAGTCTTTTTGCCTCCTCGATCTCAGCCGACAAGTCAAAACCTTGCGCATGGATCTCCTCGAAGGTTTCCCTCCTAGATATCCGCCTCACGTAGTCGGTGGTAGTTTTCAATCGAGCCTCGATCGCATCGACACTAGCACTCTACTGTGCCACCATCTACTCGGCATCAGCCTTGGTTGTTTCTGACTTGGACCTTATTGTTTCAAGCTCTTTGTCAAGGGCATCCCGTTCAACAAAGGCCGAGCCCCTTTGAGCTTAAAGGTCCTCCTTTTATCGAGCTTGTGCCTCAACCTTCTCTTTGGCCACTCGAATTTGAACCTCTACCGATGCAAGTTGTGCCTAGGCAGTCTCTTTTTCTGAAGTCATCCGGTTCATATTGCCCTTCCAAACATCGGCCATGGCTTGGACCTCATTAATTTCAGCTCGGAGACTAACGACCAAGTCAGCATGCTCCTTCTGAGTCGCATCCAGCTCGACCTGGAGATCTTTTACGGCCCCTTCGTGTTGCTTGTTGAGAAGATTATATGTGTCTCTTTTCTCCATACTGAAAAAACCTTTTGTGATGAAGTACCAAGGCCTGCGAAAAGGAATAAGAAGAAAACATGAGAAACATTAAAAACTAAGTCAAAATTCAAAATAGTGTGATGATGCCTTACCCGATTGAGCACCGACTATACTTCATTGAATAAGCACGACATGTCCACCTCATTCATTTTTTCCTGGTCTTCTCCGATCACCAGGCATTGAAGGTAACTCGCTACTCACATGGGTAGAGAGAGAACCCAGGAATCCTCTAGGACAGTACTGATTATCGACCTTTTACGGCCAGGATACACGCTCGGGCGGGGAAATTGTTGATTAATTTTGAGCTCGATTAGCCCGTCGACTTCTGAAGACGGGTCCTTCCTCAGCACCTCCAAGTCTCCCAACCTGGAGAAGTCTCTCAGAGCGGTCGAGTCCACACCTCTGGAGAAAAAAATGAAGGGGATCATCAGCACCATGGGCTCTTCCTTGGACTGCTCCTTCACTGATCGGGCTTTGTCGAACATGGACTCAGTGAATGAAGGTGGCCCTAAAATATCTATGATACTGGGTGGAGCGGAGCCGAAATCTCGAGGGGTCTCAGCCCACATCTCTACATCGGCCTCCCAAATTGAGGGGGATCGACCTCCATTGTCTCCCCCTCGGCTGCCGCCCACTCTTCGGGGGAGGTCGGTTCACGAGCCTTAAAAATATCATCTTCCTCAGGCTCATACCCGAGCCGAAGAAGTGATTCTGAGCTCGGTACTTGGGAACCAGAGCCTTTCTTTGGCCTTTGAGCCACTATCTTTTTTGGCTTCACTATGGGGCTCGGGGAGTCCGAAGCCTTTCTTTTCTTCTTCTTC
>ML320569.1:0-59546 GCA_005239505.1 Nicotiana paniculata
AGTGAGAGAGAGGAAAATCATACCTAATATAGTTAGATTAGAGGATAAAATTAACAAATAGACAGGGTGGGGGGCAGAAGAGGAGAGGAAAAAAGTTAGAAAAGAAAGAATAAAGAAGAAAAAACGGGGTAGGGTGTATTACAAAAAAAGATTTGCGACTGAATCGGTCGCAAATTTGAAATTTGAATTTTCAAATTGCGACTGATTCAGTCACAATATCATTGACCAGTTAGACCTTGTTTAATTGCGTATTCCGACCAAATTGATCGCTAACTTTAATTTTATTTTATTTTTAATTTTAATAGTTGCGATAGATTCAGTCACAAAACGTAAAAGATATTTTCGGGTTATTTTCTACGTAATTGAGCAACCGAATCAGTCACAATCTTGAGCCAAAAAAAATAAAGATGTATTTTTAATAAAGTTTCCGACCAAATCAGTCGAAAACTGCGACCGAATTAAGTCGGTTGGAATTATTCAGTCGCAATTTTTCTATTTTTTAGTAGTGAGCCAAGACGTCCTCCTCGGGGACGACAATAGAGCCCACGGCTAGACATGATTTCAGAGAAAAGGTAGAAGGGATCAATCAATTTCTTCATGTAGAGAACTAAAACAAGGTGAGTTTAGTTACCATGATTTTTGGCTTTCCACCTGTATTTGAGGGCCAAATCTTTCCACCTGCAGGTTTCGGGCATAGTGAAATCCAAGATTTTTTGGACCCACTGATCCAAGCCTTCAACCATAGGCGGAACCATCGATTTGCTGCCATAGATGAAGGATGGAGAATCAATACGGGTATAGAAGAATGCCTAATAAAAGAAATATTAAACAAGGAGCTAATGAATGTGATTCTATGCTTTCGGAAATGATGAAGCTTTTGCCGAAATGATGTCGTTAGTAGCAACTGCAACAAACTGTTCCATCCACCCACGATCGTTGTCATCATCCATGCTAGATAACAAAGCATGGTGGCCACGTTTGCTGAAATTTATCATTCCCATGCGGAAGATTTTGGGGAATAGAGGTTCATCACATGAGCTAAAGATAGCTCCCCTCCCGTCTCCTATCACAAACACCGAAGACAAGCAATCATCCTCCACACAGAAAGACTAACTTGTGTCAAATACACCTGGTAGCAGAGGCAGAACTCCGTAGCAACAGAGTCAAGCTCTCCGCTCAAAGAGAACGCATCCAAAGTAAAGGGATACGTGTAAAAATTTGTAAAACCCTCCTTGGGTAGGGTCAGTCGAATTTGATTAGGAGCAACAGTGTCCAAATCATGACAACAGCAGTTTTCCTTCCCAACAGGAATACTAGAAGAACTGATGGAAGAAAAGTATCTGCCAACAGCCCATGTGCGAGGGAGAGACGAAGGGAATATCTTTTCGAAGTCTTTTATTATAACAAGACTTCTCGAAGTGACAGAATCCACCGTTGGAGGAGTAGAATCTTCGGCTTTGCTCTTTCCCTTTGAAGAGCTGGCGTTCTTTGAAGAAGAGATCATTTGGGTGAAAGAAAATCTTTTCCGTTTGAAGGGAATTAAAGAAAGGTTAATTAATAGTAAGGAAGATTTTAGAAAGCTTGGAAAATTATGCAGTATAAGGGGAGAAAGTTGATGCGTATAAGTAAAAGCTTTGGCGGATAAATTCATGGCCATGATTACTCGATAATCCAGAAATTTTTTGCTGAATTATGGGATGACGCGCGTTCGGGGCATTAAATGCGGAGAGACATGCGTCTAATCAACCATCATTGGATTTCAGAGGGAATCATAGTAATTCCCACCAAAAGAGTGTTTCTACCAACTTCTCAGTAACAGAAAGCTATATCACCGGAAAGCAGAGGGACTGTCTGTATAGGGTAAAATATATCATGCCAGGTGGCCGTTTGGAAGAATGACACATGGAATCGAATACAATTATCCCATCTTATATGGGAAGGAATGATATTCCTAAAGAAGCAATAGATACCCTCCGCCCTGTGGCGTGAATGAAGACTATTTCACAGCATTTAGTATGTTTCCCCTTACAAGGAATTTAAAATTTATGCTCAACGTTACATCTTCATCATTGGCTCTCATAATTGATATTAAAAAGGGCACGATCCTTGTAACGACCCGGTCGATCGTTTTGAGATTTAGCGCCCCGATCCCCTAATAACTGCTTCCCCCCACCTTCATATCTGCTTATGGGACTTTTCGGAATGATTAGCCGTGAAATTCGGAGAGTTTTTGGACACATGGTCCCTGCATATCAGTTTAAGCTTTAGAAATCAGACCGTAGTTGGAACTGTGGGAAGACGGCTCCGAAATGGGATTCCGTCAACTCCATTAGCTCCGTTGGTTGATTTCGTAGTTAGGAGCATGTCCAGAATGTGTTTTCGAGGTCTGTAGTAGATTTAGGCTTGAATTGGCGAAAGTTAGAATTTCGGCGATTTCGGCCGATAGGTGAAATTTTGATATTGGGCTTGGAATGGAATTCTGAGAGTGGATGTAGGTCCGTTGTGTCATTTGTGACCTTTGTGTAAAATTTGAGGTCATTCGGACTAGTTTTGACGTGTTTCGGCATCGGTTGTGGATTTTGGAAATTTCATAAGTTCTTAGGCTTGAATCCATGTATAATTGGTGATTTTGATGTTATGTGATGTGTTTTGGAGGCTCGACTAAATTTGGATAAGGTATTAGGAGTGGTTGGTAAGTTTGGTTGAGGTCCCGCGGGACTCGGGGATGTTTCGGATGCTCAACGGGTGATTTTTGGAACTTGGAAAAACAGCTGAACCAATGCTGGTTCTAATGTCTCGCACCTGCGGCGGAAAAGGGGTTCGCAGGTGTGGGTTTGGTCAAAGTCAACCAGTTCTCGCAGGTGCGGCCCCAGCCCTTTCAGTGAATTTTCGCACCTGCGATGGATTTTCCGCAGATGCGGTCCAAGAGTCGCAAGTGCGGAATACCTGGGTTGTTTATACAAAATCCGAGGGTTTGAGGTTCATAATTTCTAAAATGATTTAGAGCTCGGGAAGTGCGATTTTTGAAGAGATTTTCACCTGGGCAATTTGGGTAAGTGATTCCGACTCGGTTTAGACTAATTTCCATGATTATACACTTGAATCTACCCTTTAGTTTCGAATTTATGGTGGAAAATTGGGGGGAAATTTGGATAAAGTTCTTAGGCCAAGCTTGTGAATTTTGATTGAGATTTTGATATCCAATTAGAGTAATTCTTGTATGGTTAGACTTGTGAGTGAATGGGTGTCCAAAATTTGTAACTTTTACCCGATTCCGAGACGTGGGCCCGGGGGACTTTTTGGGCAATTTTCCAAACTTCGCGTAGTAGCTTCAAATTAATTAGCTATATTGATTCCTTAAAGTGATATTTACATTATGCAATTGAATTGAATATATTTGGGCCATTCGGAGCCGGGTACTCGTGGCAAGAGCATAGTTTTGAGTTGAGTAGCGCAGTCGAGGTAAGTGGCTTGTCTAACTCTGTGTTGGGACTTCCCCTTAGGTTGTTTTGATACTATTTGTTATATGGGCGTCGTGTACGTGAGGTGACGAGTACGTACACGGGCCATTGTTTTGGCACCGAAATGCTCCCGGTTCATCAGAAACATGTTTCGAATATACGCCTAAGTCCAAAATCATCATACGAACCTACTGGAACTTTCAAACCTTGATTCTAAGGTCGTTTACTAAAAATATTGACCGAAGTCAAACTTTTCTTTTAAGGCCAACCCTAAGGAACTAAGTGTTCCTATTCCACCCCGAACTCCTCCAAATCCTGAACCAACCATCCCCGCAAGTTATATATCAGTAAAAGCAAATACGGAAAGTCTCATTTAGGGGAACGAGGTTCTAGAACACCAAACGACCGGTCAGGTTGTTACAGGTGAATGGGTTTTGGTCTGAACCTCGAGTTTCGACCTAGCGGGCTCGGGGTCGATTTTGACTTTTTGGGGAAAACTTTGGGAAACCTAAATTTCTGTATTGAAATTGATTTCTTAGAAATGTTTGATGTTATTAAGTTAATTATGACTAGATACGAGTGGTTTGGAGGTGGAAACTAGAGGAAAAGCGGTAATTGAGCAGTGAGTGACATGTGGATCGAGGTTAGTGTTGTGTCTTATTTGACTTGAGGGATTAGGAATCTTTGCCTTAATTTCTATGTGAAAATCATGTGAGCGGTGTATATGTGAGGTGACGAGTACTTATGCGCCGCCAATTTATCTGTCTTACATGTTTCTTTCCCGTTCTTCTTATATTGTTTCTTTCCCTGCCCTAAGTGCTACATGCCTACTTTATTCCATGCATAATTGCTACTTGTTAGATATTATTTCTCCTTGTTGAAGGTATTTTCTATCCCGTAGCTTCATTATCTCTTATTACTTGCTTAGGCTTTTTTTATTGGTGCTTTAGAGATGTTCCAGATTGGTCTCGCTGAGTAGTATTATTTGTGTGACGTTTTATTGAGTACAAGTTTTCCATTTTCTTTGTTTCGAAGTTAAGTATTGTGTTGTGTTAAATTTTTAAATTTTCATACTTACTGAATAATTGATACTAATATTGGGAGATCGGGTTGCACGCCGCAACAGGTGGAATAAGGGTGATATATTGAGGAGGAATAAAGGTGAATAGATATTATACGATGGAATCGGGTTGCACGCCGCAACATGTGAAATAAGGATGGATTGTGGTGAAATAAGGGTGAACGGTGACTTTGATTATTATGATATGGTGGGATGGGGTTGCATGTCGCAACACTTTTATTTATATTCTATATTTATGTTATTAAGAGGAAATAAGGGAGGATTATAATATGTACGGTGGGATCGTGTTGCGCGCCGCAACAACCTATATGTTTATACCTATATTGTTCTACTTTATTTTGTCTTCCTTTCCGTTTTGTTACTTACTGTATGCAGATTATATTGTGTGTCCCGCCATAGCCTCGTCACTCTTTCGTCGAGGTAGGCGCGACACATACCAGTACATGGGGTCGGTTGTACTGATATTGCACTTTGCACTTTTTGTGCAGATTTCGGAACAGGTAGTGGCTGATTGAGAGGTTGGCTACAGGTTATACAGCTCGGAGACCCAAGGTAGTCCTGCTGGAGTCCGCAGGCCCTGGCGTCCCCTTCTACACTTCTATACTTACTGTTTTTCTTTATTTCCCAAATAGTTGTAATTTCTTTCAGACAAATGCTTGTAGAAAAATCACAGTATGTTCGTGAATTGTGACTCTGAATTCTGGGTAGAAGTAGCATGTAACGAAATTGATTTCGATAAATCTTCACGTTTATTTCGCTTTATTTTGCTTGTTTACTGATAATCACCTAAATGTAAGAGAATTGGCTAAATAACATCTAATGTTGGCTTGCCTAGCAAGTGTGATGTTAGGCGTCATCACGGTCCCGACAATGAAAATTTCGGGTCGTGACAAAATTTGTTTTTTGTAACCAAGGTACATAACATAATATTCGTTCATATAGACTCGGAACCTTTCCAACTTTGTATCAAAATTAAAAGGCAACAAAAGCAATTATCTTGTATTAAAAGATATGACGATGGTAAATAGAATATGGTTATATGGCATAGATAAATAGAATATGGTACTTGGATGTATTTTTGTTGGACAATTAAATCAACGTATAATGGTTGATTTTAAATTCTTACAAATTTAAATATCCTAAATCTTAGGGACATAATTAAATAACTGTTTGTCTAGTGTGAGCTCTAATTTTAAAAGGATAAAAAAGACGAACACAGTTCACTAAGGGTCTTTATGTTTTTAATATAGTATAAATTTTTAAATGTAAGATTTGCATACAATTAACTCTTAATACTCTTAAAGGTTTTGGACTTTCTACATAATGTAAATAAGAAAAAAATTAATAAGTAAATTTTAATTAAACTCCTAAACATAGATTTGTATAAAGTAAACTCTTAACAATTTTAAAATTTTAAATGGTAAGAATTTCTCATAATTCAAATGAGAAGATTTAAATGCGTAAAAGTTTAATTCATTTAACTTTTAAATATCAAAAAATAATTAATTGACTATTCAATAAATTATTTCTTATAGTACTTGACACATATTCCAAGGACTGTAGTTTTTGTTTATCTATAAATGAGACAAGAAACCGCTAGTTTTAAGTTCCAATGTTCTATTCTAGGAAAATATTAATTCATTAGTAGTAGTTTTTATTGGTACTTAGAATTTAAAAAATATACAATAGGTAATGTATCTCTTGTTAATGAAAGGATAGGGGAGAAAACGTGGTAAAAGTATGGTATGTTGGTGGTTTCTTTTTTTAAGTGATGGATATAAGGCAAAAGTTTAATTGATTTTAAAGTCATAAATATTAGAATTTTCTACCCAATTTAAATAAGGAAGGACTTAATACATAAATATAGTAATTAATTTTCAAGACCAAAAATATTAGAAAAATAATTTAAATGACTGTTTTGTCTAGTGTAAAATTAATTCTTAAAGGGTAAAAGAGGGGAACGATATTTCGCTAATGGCTTTCGTGCTTTCAATATATACTAACTTTAGTGTACGTGTGTTGCACGTGTGGTTAGCGTCAATCAGTAAAATATGTGTATATGAAGAACATGTAAATCAAGTTATCTAATGCTAAGTTTTAAAATGTCTACATTAGGTTAATATTTTAAAATAAGTAACTTTGTACAAAGAAAAATATAGGGAATTGTCATTTATTTGAAAGAATATCCAAAAAAAAAAAAAATTAATCAATGGAAACTAATTTAGAATATATTTTGTCTTCTAATATTTCATTCTTATTGTTTTTAACGTTTGTATTTTTAACAGTTTGACTCTTACTACTATATTAAAATCTATTTTATTATAAATTTCGAAAAGAATGACTTAGATTTTTCGCAAAATAGTTAGATAAAAGATTTTTTAGGTTAATTAGGATTGTTCATAACATAAAGAAATTTTTTTGTTGTTGATTCAAATCTTAATAATAGACCATCTCAAGTTTTAAATATTTAATTGTAATTATAATTTTCATTCAATCATAATTTTACATTCAATATAATTAAAAAAGATCGTTCAGGGTACGCGCATCACGCATGTATCCTATCTCAATGACTGTTTGAGTTATGAAATAAAAGTATAAGTTCCTGACAGTAGTCATTAATATTGACATTGTATATATAACTAACTCAATTAAGAAAAAATGTCTCATAGAAATCCTCAATCATCAGTTAATAATTCAACTTAAAATTTATGCCAAATTTTTAATAAATAAAGTTAGCATGCTTCCTTTTCAGCTTCAGTAGGACACATAGTCATTGAAAACATAAATAGTAGATAGAACGTCACACATATAGTAAACAACTAATAATCCATGAATTTCATATGAACACAAAATCAAAGTACCCTGAAAATGAGAAAAGACACTCAAAAAAAATACTAAAGTAAGCTAGTAAATACACCGGAGAATGCCTCAGGATTATATTTGAAAGAGTATGTTTGGTTTTGATATATCCTTATTCAAGTAGAATTAGTATTTAAATAATTCTAATATTGATTAACTCCATTTGCCGTTATATTAGAAACAATTAATTTTATAACAATTCTAAAATTTATTTTTAAAAGGTAAAATGATCGATACACGTTTTGATTGTAGAACACATATTTCTTCTTAATTTGAAGGACATATTTATTGAAAAAAATCTTACAAAAATTGTAGTAATTCCTGTAACATGATATTGAATCTAAAATAATTGGTATATCTATTTTGGTAATTAAAATCCGATATTTATTATATATTTTTATTATGATTCTTCAAAAGGCCATCAATAAAAATAATTATATATTTTTTTTAGAGATCTGGAATAAAGAGGATCGTCATATAGCTGTTAGAAGAAATTGGTTCACACATAAAAGACTTGAGCACATATATTTTATATTAATTTGAAGGGAATATCTTTTGGGGTAAGCTTACAAAAATTATATACATTTTTGTGACATAATATTATATCTAACATGATCGAAATCGTTATGTATTTTTATTATAATTCTTCAAACAGTCATCAAATTAACACTAATTAAAAAAATCGTATCTTTCTTTTAGAACTAATGGAATGAACGGCTAGGTCATATAGTTTCTAGGAAAAATGAATAATTAACAATATAAGGTCTAAAATTGACTAATACTGAATGTGTATTTTATAACCAATAACTCATTATGTATACAAAAAACTATAGAGGGTCATTTATTGGAATATATGAAAAATAAAAATAATAATAAATGTCAACTTATTTTGAATACTTATTATTTCATTCTTATTTCTTTTATTCTGAATTTTAACCAAGTTAATTTTTAATACTATATTATAATTTATTCGACTTTTTTTTTAATTTCTTTCATCATCGGTGGTCTTTTTTATAGAAATACATCTATTTAAGCTAAGACTTTTGTCAACCTAAAGATAGTTTTACTTGTGTGATAAATTTAAAAAATAATTAAATTAAATTTTTTTCCTAATTAGCTATTATAAATATTAAATTATTTATTTTCAGAAATAAAAGATATAAATTATATTTTATTGATTTAAATTCTTAATACTAGCTCATACCAAATTTTAAATATTTGATTATAATTATATTTTATTGAATAAAAATTCTTTTGTCAAATTGTAAGAAAATCAATTGAGTGAGAAATAGTTTTGTATATTTTAAAATATTTTAGTATATAAAAGAGTTTCACCTAAATCAAAACATAAAAAAAGTTACTCTGTCATCTTCCAAGAACATCGTACGTCCTCTTTCTTTTTTGATTGAATTCTTGGTATATGTCCAAAGGGAAACTTCTAAATACTGAGTGGTTACGTCCTATTTGGTTAGTATTTTTAATTCTTTTCTTTTCTTGCCATTTATATATAATTTATTTAAGTGTGAACATTTATATAAAATAAAATGTTATATTTTTGAAGTTCTAAATATTCAATTTTTCAACGTAATCAAAATAAGGAAGAATGTAATATATACCATTTAGTTGATTTTGTAGTCTTAAATATTAGGAAAATAATTAAATGACTATTCTCACATATTAGGAAAATAATTAAATGAGTATTCCTAAATAATAGGAAAATAACTAATTACTATTTTATCCAATCTGAACTCTATTTTTAAAGGGTAAAAAAACGAACGACATTTCGCTAAGGATCTTCGTACTTTTAATATAGCATATATATATATATATATATATATACCGGAAAAAATAGAGATGGAAGGTCGAAGTAGCAGTAAGGGCAAGTATTTCTGAACATAACTCATAGTTCCAAATGACAATATCGGGGCATGAATCCATCTCTTCTCTAATTCTCGATTAGACATAGATTAGTAATTTAGCAATGCACGATTTCTTAATCATTTTCCGATTTAAGTACTTTACATTTTCATTCACAAAAATTAGAAAATCAATGTACGAGTTCACACAAAATTAAATGCTTAACCCCTCAAACTCAGGACCAATAATTTTATTTAGGCTGGAGGAGTTTTGAGTTTGGATCTTAGACAATAAACTTCTACGAATTCCATGTGTCTTTTCATGTTCAATGAAAATCAAAATATTATCAGGTAATAAATTAAAGTGGATTGCAATTTTGGTTTTAATCATTTCAATTATAATAGGTGTATAAATATTTATCTATTATCCTCACATTAGAAGCAATAAGTTTGAGTTACTCTTTCTTCTTCTTTTTTTCTCCTTTCTGGAATATCCAAAAGAAGAAAAGTCCTAATATAGTTTTATGTTAAGAAACTTCTTTTCTTTAAGCAAATAAACAAAACGAAAAAAAAAAAAAAAAAAACTTCTTTTCAACTCCAAGTCTCCATCAGGCGGCAATCAAGGCTTCGAGAGGCCAACAGACAATATTAGACTAATTTTAAAAATACATACATAAAATATGTAGCTTGACGGAGACACTATGGTTTCAAGTACTCATAATTTAAGCTATAAATCCACTCCTGCTTGCAACTTATTTTTAATAACAAGATTTACAAGCGAAAGAAAAATTACCAAAAGAAACTAAAACCACTTATTCATCTGTCAATTCACAACTACCCACACTTATTCTATTATTACGGAAAAGAAAATGAGAGGAACTATGAAAAGAAAATTAAGGAAAACAAAATGAAAGAAACTATGGATATGAAGAAATCCATGAGGAGAAGGTTCTAGATGTTGCGTTTCAATCTGTATATACAGTAGACTACATGTCTTAAAGTTAAGCCTTGTCTTATCAACCAATGCTAGCTACTCTTTTCTGGATTGCAGAATGATTCAGCCTACTACTATGGGTCAAAATCTACCTAAAGACATTCAACACAAAGTGGTAAAATCAAAAGTAATTTGATCGAGTTCGACTAATAACTAATAGAATTCACTGCCGAATAATCAATCATGGCCGAGGTCGAGTATCATAAGAGGCAATAACGGCTAGTTTAGTAGCAGGATCTTTAAGAGAATATTTCATTGAATATTCTCTGTACTTGTACTTTTATGGTTAATTGGAGGCACGTCCCTATAAATAGAAAGTGTAATAAGGTGAAAGATATGTAATATTCTCTGATAAGAATATTCTTCGAAAAGCAGACTTTCTCTAGATAGAATACAAACACTATCTTTCTAAAAAGATTCAATTGTCAATTATTCTACACATTTTCCATCAAATCCGAGAAGGGCCTCAATAATCTAGTATTTGTCTATCATTCATCATTGTTAGAAGGAGGAATCTTCCACCTCATTTAATATTGGGTGAATCGCTCTCTATATTTACTTTAATGCAATTTATTATTATTTATTGCTTGATATCCCCCTTCATTAATGGTCTTGAAACATAAATACACGTTGCATTTAATCTCCTTTCAACGTTGCTCTACGTTATTCATATTAATCGATTATAGATCTGAAGTTATTATCATTAACTAGGTTTAACCTCTCATTATATAAATTTCTTTAGTTTAATCAAATATCTATATTTTTGGTCAAATAATTTGGGCTGTCTGTGGGGATTTTCTAGTTAAAATTTTAGTTTCTTCTACATCTATAACTAGCACAAAAAAAAAAATGCAAAACCCCCTACTCTCTTCTATACACAGATCTAACATGGCAGATAACGGAGAAGAAAGGATGAAAGCAGTGGCCGATCTCACCACCATCCCCTTAAACACCATCAACGAGGTTTCTGAAACGGAGGGTGAAGATGTAACGCCAAATGCCTCTCCTAGGCGAAATGGCTCACCCTTCCCTCATGGTAGTATCACCACGTCTCACTGTAAAGGGGCTTTCACGTCCATAACGGAAAAGGCGCCACCAGCAGTGAAGAAACTACTTGAGGCTTGGCTGACAAACACGCTGACCAGCATCCTCGACAAGACCACCCAAAAGCAATTAGAGAAAATGCGAGGACTTGCGTTGCACCAATAACAGCCGAGCAGTACGGCCCTCTACCTTCAATAACATGTATCACTCACAATGTTAGTAATGCAGGTGACGACACCTTCACATCCATTCTGAGGAAGATGGAAGAAATGGAAAATGAAAATAAAATACTTTGAGACCAAATGAAAGAGTATCAAGAAAGGGTAGACAAAATACCGGTGCCCCAAAACTCTTACCAAAAGAGATGTTGGTAGGTTCGTGGAACAATCCTACAGTGTTGAAGCCGCCCCGCATGCCATACTCAAAACTTTCAAACTGCCGCCCTATCTAAAAATATATGACAGTACGACCGACCCTGAATATCATGTGACCCACTACGTCACCGCGGTAAAGGGCAACGATCTCGCCAACATACAAATATCCTCCATCCTGTTGAAAAATTTTGGCGAAACCCTGACCTGAGGCGCATTAACTTAGTATTCACAGTTGCCCGCGTGCTCCATTGAAACATTCAAAGAGATGGATGACAAGTTTGTAACGGCCCATGCCGGAGCTAAAAAGGCGGAGGCAGGAGTGAACGACATATTTGTCATCAAACAAGCACCCGGAGAGGAACTGAGGGACTTCCTCGCTCGATTCAACCGTTTAAGGATGACCTTACCAAATATATCAGAAGGCATGGTTGTAGCAATTTTCCAAAACGGGCTGAACAGAAACGGTTTGAGGGCAACCAAGAAGTTGTTAAGTCGGCTTATGACATATCCCCCAACCACTTGGGATGAAATACACAATGCCTATGGTGCCGAAGCCCGTGCTGACGAAGACGACTTGAATGGGTCGACCCAACGGTTGACCTCGGTACAAGCCGAGTCCAGGAAAGACCGAAGAAGTGATGCCAAAAGAGATCTAGCAGCTCCACGACCCAGCCGAGAAAGTCACCAACCATATATTGGGGGTGTCTTCATGCCCCCCTCCCATCACGAAGAAGGTCTATCTAGGCCAAGGACAGGGACTCACCGGAGCGAGAGAGGTATGCACATTTACTATCCGCTCATAATTTTTGTGTCTCGCCTTCAGAAATAGTCTACGCATTGGAGAATCTCGACCCAAAAGAGAAGTGGCCACAAAAGATGAGGTCCGACCCAAGCACCGGGAAGTCAAATGCCCTCTGTGAATCCCACCAGGAGCAAGGTCATAAAACCGAGGACTTCATCGCTCTAAGGCAAGAGGTCGTGAACATGCTTCAATAAAGGCACTTGAAAGAGATGCTGAGTGATTGAGGAAGGGCCAACTTTGCCTGAGGACGTAAACAACACCAGGGGCCGCCAAAACCACCTTCACCAACTCGCACCATCCATATGATCATCGGAAGCGGCGACGAAGCATTGATCAATAGCGTAAAGTACCCACAAACTCAAATGGTCGATCACTCATGAACAATACGATGAACTCGAAGAAAGTATCATCTTTGATAAGTCAGATACCCACGATTTGTTTTTCCCTCACTATGATGCTCTTGTTATCACTTTACGAATATAAGATACAAATGTAAAGCGCATTATGGTGGATGATGGGAGAGGCGCGTGCATTATCCACCCTCAAGTACTTGCACAGATGAAACTCAAGGATAAGATAGTGCCACACTGAATTGACTCACACTCGACCTTGTTCAAATCAACACCTACGGGCCCCGGCCCCGGCCATGACCAAAACCAAAATTCTTATGATTAAGCCGACCAAATGATAAAACAAAGAAAAGAGGCATACAAGACCAAACCGAGAAAAGAATCATAAACGGGAAGCGAAAATAGCATTTCATACTTCAAAAATATTCTTTACAACGGCTAAACAGGCGCCCACAAAAGTATGCACAAAAGTTACAAACCAAAGGAATAATTACTCTCCACCAGATCTAGCAGCGCCATCGCCATCAGGATATTCGTCCTCGTACCAAGCATCCTACTCAATCCCATCGAAGTCTTCCTCGCCATCTTCGGCCCTCGGTGTAGCAGGGTCATAGCCGCAGGTGATCCAAGCTGCACGCGCCTTTGTACAAGCATCCTCAAAATCAGCCTCAGAAACTCTTTCTGCCGTCATCAAATCTCTGAATATATCTAACTGGGCCTCGTCATGGATCCACTTCTCATATAAATCCCGCGGAACATCAGGATAAGTGAAAGTGTGAGAGGAGGACGGTTGGGACAACAATTGCTCTTCTCGGCCTCGAGCGCGACGATTTGGTCACCAAGGTTCGAGACCTCTTTCTCAAGTCCCCCCCCCCCCATTTGCTCTTCAAGACACTCTTCTCTGAGTCTGGTAGTCTCCAAAATGTTTTCCCGCTCGGATCGGAGGACACGGATTGCATCCTTCAAAGCCTCCACTTTTGTCCAAGCCGTCAACCGTGCTAACTCGGTCTTCTCCAAATTCGTCGTCTTCTCGGCAACCTCGCCACTCAAAGCATCGACCCTGACCAAACATTGCTCGAGTTCGGTCTGCAGAGACACCACTTGGGCCTGAAGGTCCGCACATTGGGCCTCAATTCCCTTGCTCACTTCGAGCTCCTCTCTTTGTCCCTCAACGCCCCTTCGAGGATGCTACACTTGCTGATGACCCTCAACGGCTCGTCATCTTTCTGCTTTAGCTCGTCCCTGATGGCTTGGAAGTTTTTGTTCTCGCCGAACCGCCTATAGATCTCAGGGTACTTGGTGCGGTATTCGAGGTACTTCATCTCCATCTTATTAAAAATGTTCATGCGCCTCTCTTCTCGGCGAGCACTCTTAATCTCCAAAATAATGGTCAGAAAAGAAAGAAGGAAAAGAAGAAAATAAGTTACAGTCAAAAAGTAGAATGCAAGGCAAGGAAATTAGAAATGTCAGAATACTTATCCTAAGGGAGAAGCCGGCTATGCCCGACGACAGGGCGGCATCGTCCAACGTCTCGAGGGTCCTGCGCTCCATATCGGAGCAAAGGAGACATGAGGAGAGGACTACATCTTCTGTATTTACCAGTAAATCCTGATCTATAGGAACCAAGATGGTCCTCGAGGACCCATCTAACCTAACCTCAACGCGAGTAAACCCCTCGCTCAGCATCCCGACCTTGTCAGGATCTAGATCGGTCCCTGTCTCATAGCCGCCCTGAGTAGCTCCTTCGCCTCTCTCATGAGTAGACGTGGTGGGAACGTCGACTGGCCTCGAAGATAATGGCTCATCTCTCGGTATAGTTCCCCAGACTTCCGCTGACGACCCGCTAACTCCGACCTCAGGCAAAGGCACGCCCTCTACGACCCCTGTTGATAGCGGGACTTTAGACGGCGGAACAGTGTCACTTTCCAACATGGCAGTGGTCGGCTCATGATCATCCCTCAAAGAATCCACTGCTCGGATGGTGTCGTCACCCACATCCACCGACCTCCTTTTGTGAGGAATCAAATCTCCCTCACTCGGTGATGATTAATCAATTAAGTGCAACACGGGAAAGACCAGAGTCTCTGCTGCTGAGGGTGACGAAGATTGGCTAGATTTAGTCAATCCTAGAGACCGAGCAGAAGTGGTCGGTTGGGTAGGCTTGTCCGCAGTCGTAGCAAGGGTGGATCCCGTCATAGTACTTATTTGGCGGAACATAGGAGTAGGAGCCCTCAACCTCCTCGAAGATCTCCGGCCTAACAACAAAAGGAAGGTTAAGAAGTCAATCTCGCACAATATGATAAGAAGCAAACGACCAGAAGGCCGCATCAACAAAACCTTAACACAAACAACTCACCGGTCGTTGGGGGCTTGGGCCCAAACTTCTTGTGGATGGACGAAAAATCATGGACCCCTACCGTATGGGGCAAGACCTGGCTAACCCAGTCATAAATAATTGTAACCAATGGAGGGGCTCGTCCTCGGGTGAACGAAGAAAAAATGGAATGATTACGCTACGGCAAAAACAAGCAAAATAAATACTTAGTAGAGATACTTACGGGTATAATTCCATGCCTCAGAAAATCCATTGGCATTTGTCACTACGTCCTCGTTCTTGACGTAGAAGAAACTTAGCCAGAACCGACGATTTGTTTTAACATCCATCTTCACTACTAGGCTCTTACTTCCAAGGTGATGAAGGTGTAACATCATCCCCCTATGAAAACTGCGCGCAAAGATATGCATCAGGTGGCGAATAGAGATTTCGCGACACCAATTATGCGTACTTTGTCAGCATGAGGATGAGTTTATAGATGAAAAGGGAAAGCTGGGCCAGGCAGACGCCGTAATAGCGAAAGAACTCCTATGCTAATGAGGGAAGAAGAAAAGAATAGCCCACGTCGAATGGATATGCGTAGAATGTGCAATACCCAGGGCGGTGAATCTGCACCACATCATAATTGGCGGGGACCAGGTCGATGTGGACAAGAATTTTGATCTTAACCCTGAAGTCAGCAAGGGCAGTCGTATCCATCTCAGATTCCACGACCTCAGGGTCCTCCTCGGGCCGCTTTGAGAAGTCTGACCTAGCCTTCTCGTTGCAATGAATTATTTCCTCTACCGTAGGGAATCTTTCGTCTTCTGCAACAATGGCAGCCCCATCGTCATGAGGAGGCATGCTCACTTTCAATGAAGCCGGGTCAGATGTCCCCCCAGAAATAGAAGATGTATTAACCATCTTTAGTCATTTATATATGAAGAAGATGCAAGCACAGAGGAGGTATGAGTAACATAAGTTATCAAAATCAGAGAAAACAAGGATGCGAAGGTGAAGGTAACGAAAGCAAGAACACTGAAAGAAGAAGAAAGAAAGAGATAGAGATTCAATATTTGAAAAGACAAAGGATCATGAAAAGGGTCTTCTATCCCTGTTTATAAAAACCCATGCACCAAAGTCGAGAATACAAATTGTCGATGCCTAGCACAAATATTGAAACGGCAGAGGCACGAGAAACGACGCAATATATCGGGAAAATGTGTAATAATAACCCATGATGTCATGACATCATTTTTAATCGACGTAACGGTATGTTATGGCTCACGAAGCGCCACGTTACCATCTCGCCAATAGTGTTACTACTCGACCTGCTCGCTTAAATATCTCAACTACAACTAGCGAAGTCCGCTCAGACGGCCTCGATAAGCGGAGAGACTAACTCTATGGGTCAAAATCTGCCTAAGGATATTCAACACAAAGTGGTATTACCAAAAGTAATTTGGCTGAGGTCGACTAGTAACTAATAGACTCACCGTCGAGCAGCCAATCATGGCCGAGGTCGAGTATCAGAGGAGGCAGTAACATCTAGTTTAGTAGCATGATCTATAACAGAATATTTCATTGGATATTCTCAATACTTGTACTTTTAGGGTTACTTGGGAGGCATGTCCCTATAAATAGAAAATGGGATAAGGTGAAAGGCATGTGAAATAATATTCTCTGATAAAATATTTTTTGAAAAGCAGACTCTCTCCAGATAGAATACAAACACTACATTTTTAAAAAGATTTGGTTGTCTATTATTCCACACTTTTTTCATCAGATCCGAGAAGGCACCAAAAATCTAGTATTTGTCTATCATTCATCATTATCGGAAAGAGGAATCATCAACCTCATTCAATATTGGGTGAATCATTTTCCATATTTACTTTAATATCATTTATTGTTATTTATTGCTTGATATCCCCTTTTATTAAAGGGCTTGATACATTAAATACACGTATTTAATATCCTTTCAACGTTGCTCTATGTTATTCATATCAGTCGATTATAAATTTGAAGTTATTATCATTAACTAGGTTTAACCTCTCGTTATAATAATTTCTTTAGTTTAATCAAAGATCTGGTCAAACACCACTAGCAACTGCCATCTCATTGTTTAAGCTTATCAAGCAAAAGAAGATCTTTAAGATTCATTAAATCTGCTGAGTGTGTTATCTTTTCTTATCCGTAGTACTATAGTATAACGAAACACTGATGTCAGGATAATAGGCGTACCCATTAGGAATGAAAAACTTCTTCGGTAAAACGTTTTATGCTAATTCCTATTTCATAATTGAACTTTATTCACGAAAATAGTAAAGACACACAATTTTATCCATTATAACAGCAAGTAATAAAAAATTTCCAACTATAACAATAATACCACAAACTTTATTTATTATAACACTAAATTCATGTCGACAAGACAAAAAAGTAAGTAATAGGTGAAGTACAATTACAGTTATACGATAAAAAATTGAATAACTTTACTGTTAAAGTAAGATAACATTAATATGACAAAAAATAGTTCGTAACTTTAGCGTAAAAAATTAAGTTCTGAAACTAATGAGGTACAAACGCTTATATAGACAAAGCTCCCTTTATTAGCTCCTCTTACGCAGGTTCTAGGTGTCCCTGTCGGACTAATAGCCTGTTTGTTTGGCCAAGCTTCTACAATTCTAGAACTATTTTTTTTTCTTCAAAAAGTTAAAATTTTTGGTCAAGCTTTTGAAAGAAAAAAAAAATATTTTTGAGGGGAAACAAAAGTAGTTTTAGAGAAGTAAAAAAAAAAGTAGCTTCTCTTCAAAAACAATTTTTTGAAAAGCATTTTTGAGAAAAATACACTTAGAAGAAGTTTTTAAAAGTTTGGCCAAACACTAATTGTTGCTCAGAAGTATTTTTTAAATTAATTAGCCAAACACGAACTGTTTTTCAACAAAAGTACTTTTGAGAAAAATTACTTCTCAAAATAAGGTGGTTTTTGCAGTTTGGCCAAACAGGCTATAACTCGGTGTTAAACATGGACTTTGAAAAATTACAACAGATCAGTCAGCAAATATAATCTATTTTTAGTAGCAATCTAGCTAGCTTGTCCAATTATTTCAATCCTTGCTCTACTAATTAAAATGCAGAAAAAATGATACTCTATCAATAGTCTAGAAATCAATGTTTTCCATGTGATATATAATTATCCAATAATATCATGGATGTGCTTTACTCACTGGTTTTCTTTGACCAAAAAGTTAGCAAGATGGTTATTTTGAACAAACTACAAGGCAAGTTGGAGAATAATGCCCATTCTTTTACATTTCCACAGTTCATAGGAAATTTCCTCTTTAGAGTAAGTGCAAAGTACTAAGAAGAGATTAATTCACATACTTGTTACAAACTCACTCTGCTATAGCTAGTTTTTTGTAGTAGCATATAATTTTCTCCGTATTTTGTTTCCATTATAATATAACAATTGTAGTTAATTTTGTGTTTACTCATCATGTACTTTCCCAATTTCTTGTAGTATTTGGTTGTCAATACAGCTATTCATTTATTCTATATCAAAACAAATACAATGTGTAGGTGTCCCTCTCAAGTCTCAAGAACTGAAGCATATTCTTTGTGGAAAAAGAAATATATAGCTGTATTCATATGTTTGGAAATTTGTAGTGTATGAAAATTTCTCAAGTTCTGAAAACTTTCAAAATAAATGTGGATAGAAACGTTGGAAATGACATGATATGTAATGGGATAGAAAATGAAATTTATTAAGTAATATTAGAGGTTAATTAGTGTTGGATATGATTTCAACTGTGGACAATAAATTCTTAAACTTCTTTATATTTAATTAGAAGTAGAGGTTTGAACAAGAAGCTAGTGCATCATTTGAAGAGTTTTTGGTACCATTCCGTTTGAAAGAAGTTTAACAAGTGATGGATGTGTTGTTCATTTTCTTGCTCAACAAATAAATATTGAAATTAACTGAATTATAACAACCGCATATATTTGTTATCAATTTCACACTTTCATTTCCAACAAACATTTTTACACTTAGAAGTAGTGGAGTTTGAATAAGATCAAGAGCATATTTTTGCCCTAGATTTTATCTTCAAAAGCACAAATTTTAGGGATCATTATTTTTCTCACTAGGGTTCCCATAATATATATTATACTTACCTTGATAGCAAGCTTGGGATTATCCTTTTGTTTGTTGCTAGAGAGAAGGAATTGAAGTGTTTATTTTCCTTCAAATCCCCAAACTAAGTGCAGCCTTAGCATCAAATCTCCATGCAAATCCTCCAAAATCCATCGTCCACACGTCACAAGGCATTGTCCTTGTCTGCTTCACCTTATTCATTGTATACACAACTCTCACAGTGCATGCAAAAGCTGGCAATAATAATAATGGTACAGTTTTTTTCTCCTTCAAAACTAACCGCACCACCATCTCCGGTGGCTCTCCGCCGTCTTCTAACGGATCTATCATTCTCCGATACGCTAGATTCACCCACTGTACCCTATATAAGCCGTCCGATATGAGACCTGGACACGTGTCAGCTTCCAGATTCTTCATCTTCTCTGTATCCGTACTGCCTAAGGTTGATAAATCTACCAAAGTGTTTGTTATACCATCAACCATCACCCATGACTCCACTACCTTCGCAGATCGCATCTCCACCGTCCGATCTAACAGATTAGGTGCACCGATTGATAAAATATCGCTATTCTCAGATTTATCAAAATTCATCCAAAAATTGATAGTTTTTGGGAAAGATCTCTTCTCTGGTGAGCTTTCAACTCCTCCACTACTTTCTGGCAGTAGCTGAAGTGTTACAATAGTCCCATGATCATCCAAAACTAAGGATCCATCTTTTTTTTCTTTGTCTTCTTTTTTATTCTTGTAATTGCTATTTTTCTTAACTCTAACGTACTTTCTCTTTGTTCTTCTTTTGCTAACCACTTCAATCTTATGAGTATCGATCGTAGAGCCAGAGCCCGAAGAATTAGCGACGGGTTTCGGCGCAATCGGCCGGAACCTTAGCATCGTCTTGTTGATTATCGTCATGTCTTTCGGTGTGCCAGGGTAACCAGACCCGGCCCAATTGCTTCCGACGTCCATAGAATGTATATCTAACTCTATTTAGGGGACTTTAGACAAAAAACAATAAACTTTAGCCGGATGCCGAGACGATTATCATAGTTACAGGCAATAGTCGTAGGGTTAGGAAATTACACCACGTGTCTAGGGCAAGCCCTTAAGCAGAGAAGAGCCGTGATTGGTGGGATGAGATCAGGTGGGTCCCATTAGTAAAGCAGCATATCCAGCGAAAATGGAAATAGTATTGCTGTGATTGGTGTGCCAAGTGAGAACCAATGGGAAGAAGTCACGTATAGAGCACTGAGGGAAAAAAAGGCGACACGTTTGTACCTGGGTAGAAGCAAAGTGGGAATGCTTTTTCTAGGAG
This sequence comes from Nicotiana paniculata, assembly GCA_005239505.1. Lineage (NCBI taxonomy): Eukaryota > Viridiplantae > Streptophyta > Magnoliopsida > Solanales > Solanaceae > Nicotiana > Nicotiana paniculata. The sequence continues at coordinate 20,598 of ML320569.1, forward strand.
GTTCCATTAACTGGACGCGTGTCCGTTGTTTGAATTGTTTGAGTATCCCATATTCCCACTGTCCTATCTTCATCGTGTGAATCACCTCCCCCAGCTGACTGACACAGATATTTCTTCTCTCTTTTTTTTTTTTTTTCGTTTTTCGCTTTCTTTTTGATTCCTTTGAATTTCATAGAGCATATATAGCCGATTAAAATTCAAATAAAAAAGAAAACAGTGATTAAAAATGAATGCTTCTTCTATCTCTTTTTATGTGGCTATGGTTGAGTAGACAAAGTATTTTTTCCCCCGCAGAGGAAAAAAAAAGACCTTTGGTATTTAAAGATATAGCATCTTTATAACTTGTGTCTTAAAAATGCTATGATATGACACAAACATGGCAACAATAACAATATACCTAGTGTGTTCCTGTTTAATCACCTTTTTCTATCTCTCTATCTCTTTTTAGGTCTATCACTGCCAACCCCTCGCACCTCTTCACTTGGGTATCCGTGCTCTTCTTCACATGTCCGAATCTTCTCAATCTCACTTTCTGCATTTTGTCTTCCACGGATGCAATACCCACCTTGTCTCATATATCGTTGCTAATCTTATCTCTCCTACTATGCCCGTAAAATATCCTCATTTTCGCTACTTTCATCTTCTTAACTTATGAGTTCTTGACTAGCCTACAATATGCCGCATAAAATATAGTTGGTCGCATCATCACTCTATAGAACTTATCTTTAAATCTTGATGGCATATTCTTATCACGTAGGACACCCTATGCGAACTTCCGTTTCATCCAACCTGCTCTAATACGATGTGTGACATTATCGCCAATCTCCGAACTTCCTTGGATTATTGACCTAAAGGAAATGAGAGGTTTAAAATAACTTTTGTTATTTATTAATGAAAAGAATTATTGTATACGTGTGTATGTGAATAATTGATAACTTACGTTTGATATATAATTGAGAAACAGAAAATTAATTTGGACACCGTCCAAAAATAGTGTACTTTTAGGCTTTAGCACATGACACAAAGATTTGACCAGGTCGAATTGGATGGGCAAGAATAAGGTCCCAAGAAGCAAGTGAGGAGGACGCTCTCAGCGGTTGGGGGTGGTGAAGGAATTGCAAATATTTGGTTGTGGTTAAGAGGGAATAACAATCGGCCGCGTGGATGGTTAAGATGAAATTTTGGGACCCAATTTAATTATAGTGGTGAGGTCACGGTACAACGACAATTAATTAATTAAATTGAATTTATTTTTGATTGGAGCAAAGACCTAAAAATACAAACTAGCTCCCAATAGAATCAGATGCCACCACCTGCCTTTGATAGCTTAGTGGGTATTCAGATTTATCTTACGATGATAATGAGGTTCTTCTTAGATATAAAAATATTCTTGCCTTCTTTTTTTCTTTCTAAAAACTAGTACTACTATTTAATAACTAATCTCTAGACTCTAGGAAATAAGATTGTATCCCTCTCTTGGTTTTCCATTGACTAGAGATTTGAGCAAGAAGTCATCGTTTTAAAATTTGAAGTTCTGACTCCGTCTCTGAATTTGATTGGTTCATAAAGTTTGAAAACAAAGAAATATAGGTACTACTATTTAACTTACATGTGTAACTCTGATATGAGATTATATTGAAAAAAGACCCAAAATCATACCCCCTCCTACCGTACTAGCTAGCATGGCAAACAATGAAAAAAAGTGTCTGCAGCATACTGAAGCTGGAGAATAAGAGACTAGGCTTTTTCAATATGGAAATTTAATTCGTACAAAATATCATGATTCATGATGATGAAAGCTGGAAAACCATTGGAAGTGAAAAAGAAAGCTCAAAAGCCGGGTAGAGTACTCGAGCCAAAAGAATCTATAACCCTAATATTCTACATAGATAGTAATTAAATGGATGTATGAGTACTTGTTTATTTGTTTCTCACAGTGGCAGAGTCAGAATTTTCGTTAAGGGACGTCAAAATATATTAAAGTAAATATACTAGGAAATTAAGGAGAGTCAATACATAATATATATACATATAATTTATTTATTTTGTCTATCTACATAGTGTATTTTTCTCACGAAGGGGTGTCACTTATGGCTCCGCTACTTGTTTCTCATATGCATGTTCTGAATTATAGCTAAAAAGGGATCAAATAAATAACATAAGAACATGTTTTAAAAGAATGTATTTTTATGATATCTCGTGATCTGTCGTTGAAAACGTAGGAGTAGAAGTAATGACAGTAAACCATGTGGTTGGGAAGGAAAAGTATATATGTGAGGCTATTTTCTACGACTAATTGGCTTGGGTTCGTTTAGATATTATAATAATTGTGCAGTAAAACTTTTTCTTGGTTTTCTTTGGGTTAATTAAAGCATGCAAATATCTATATTAAAAAAAAGTAATCAGTTTTACGGCTACACCCAAACCTCTCTATAACAGCCTCGTTTATTTCGAATAGTTTTGGATGTTATATCGAAGCGCTGTTATAGAAAACATATATTATAATATAATATTGCTTTTACGGTGAAATGTTGTTACGTAGGGATGTTATAAAAAGAAACTATACTAGTCTACTAGCTACTACAGCTGTCCCTCGGACAATATTAATGGATAGTATTTAAGGCAACAAGATGTTGACTAAAGACTGTTCCGATAAGTTTCAGCGTCTAAAATTAATCGGAAAGTGCTTTCCAGTAGCGTATATATAAGTTTTCCGAACCTTTATCGGCAAAAGAATGAAGGGCAAAATGACTTTTATATATATATATATAAGATTAATGAGGTAATGACTGTATATTGGATATTATCACATTTCAGAAATATGATTTTACCTGAACTTAATGGCTGTATGCTGTTGTGTATTCACTTCCTGAGTTGTTGCTGCTGCTCTGATCTCTTACTGCATATATATGCGCTTTAGATTTTGGAAATTGACAGTAATAACAGTACAGATGAACCTAGGCCATTTTCTAAGCTCATTTTTATGAGTTTGAGACTTTGAGGCAAGTATTAAGTATACATGTTGTGCCCAGCACTCTTTGGGTATATAGATATAATAACATGATGCTTCCTTTGAGGTATCCACATTACACATGGCATAATTGTAGTGTCTAGAGAAATGAGGAATTGCCTAACAGTTTTACTTCATGCTTTTCTTATATATATATATATATATATATGACGTTTTCTTCACTTTACTTTGAAACATTGTACATAGTATTTAATATCGTTCTGCTTCTACTATTCTACACAATCACAAACTTTAAAAGATTCTCATTAAATTTTTATAATCATAAATTCTGATATGATATTTTTTTGAAAAGTGAGACAAAAAAATCCAGAGGAATTGCTGGTAAGTGGTAAAAGCCTATAGGATATCTTTTCATATGCAACAACAGGTGTCATCCCTTGCTCTGTTGCTCCCCTCCCTCCCTTAATTCTGTGGTCCTAAGTGTGAGGCCATAATTTTAATTTGTCCTTGCTCCATCTAGAACAGTGTTCAACTTTGTCATATATATATAACACTTGTTATTTGTATATACTTTTACCTAACTTTGGAAGTTTGGTTACATGACTCCTTGAAATCACATGTTTGTGGAAGTAATTTCGTGTATTAAGCTCAAAATATCGATTATGTAAGGACTAGATATTTCACAGGTCGAATCATTCAGTATTGGCGCTTAGACAACAGTAAGTTGATGCAAAAGAACTAGTTATCAATCAATTAAATTGAATTAAAAGTAATAAGTACAATGGCGTATATATACAGATATTTAGTAACATTTTCAGATACGAGTGAGTAAGTAAGCGTTTTTTCTGCTGCGAATGAGTAAGTGTCTTGCTACGACGTGTTAAAATTCATTCACCAATCATGAGTTAGCATCTCCATTCAAGATATCTAAGATAGGAAATCTAGTTTAATATTAGATCAAATCTCGTACCCCAAACCTTTAACAAGCCAATCTTTCGATGGCATGTATGGTCCCTCCAGTCAGCAATAAACAACTCGTTTCCTTCAATCATTCACCGACAGCCAATCAAAATATCTATAGAAATTCAATTCTTTTCTATTCTCATCTCCATATGATATTGGTGAAGCTAAGGGACACGTACTTGGACTTCGGATGTGATAAAGCCAAGTTAATGGACAAATGGGAGTATAATTTTAGTTTGTGGAACTTGGTTATTGGCTAGTTTCTAATTGGTATTGATTGGGACAAGTTCTGTTCTGTTCCCATTCGTAACCTTTTCTTCGCAAATGTGATAGAGAAGAAAGAACATAACGTGTGTTTGGTACGACGGAAAACATCTCCCGAAAAATATTTTTTTGTTTTTTATTATTTGGTTGTACAAAATAATTTAAAAACTATTTTCCTAAATATCATATTTTCTTGAAATTGGAAGAAAATGATTTCCTTAGGAAAATATTTTCCAGAAAACTCCACCTACCCTCGTATCTAATCCCAATCCCCTCCAACTTCAATTTTCTATTTTTTTCATTTTTCTGTGTCACCCACCTACCCCAACCCTTAGGGCTGGGTATATATCGAGTATAACCGATAGCCCGAACCAAAAAAAACTTATTGGGGTATCGGTATCGAGTTATTAAGTTAACGGTTCGGTAATAGTTTATTAATTTTTCACTATTGGGTTATCGGTTCGGGCCTCGGTTTGCCCAATTTTTTTAACGGATTAACCGATTAAATTTAATCAAATTATGATTTTACTCTTAAGTATATAATTACATCTAGGGATTCATTCTCTCTTTTTCTTCCAATTTTCCCAGCTGCATTTTGTTCTTCAGACTCTTATTCAATTCTTCATCACTTTTTCTTCAAAATTCAAGGTATAACCAAATTGATAAGTTTTCATATGGACTGTCAATTACTTTGTTAAACTGAGAAGTGTTGCGGTTGTTATTAACATTTAAATTTCAAAGACGAAGAGCAATTATAGCCTTTGCGCGGAAATGGTAAATTATAATTTAGGAGATGCTGACCAAGGAACTCGTTATGTATGAACTTTAGTATTTACCATTGTTGCACCATCTTTGGATTGAAAATTAGGGTCTTGGCTTTTGGTTATTGGCATCATAAGTGTAGTTTCTGTGCTGTATTAGACATTGCATATACTGCTATTGTATTGTCTAGCTTTTGCTTTCTTTTGTGATCTCGTCACTGAGATTGACTAGTAAAAAGTTCCTTATACAGAAAGACTATAATCATTGAGAAAATATGTAGTGGCAGTGCAATATGAAAAATTTATCAACGATAATAATAATAATGTTGTGTAGAAGTAGAAGCAAATGTTGTCATATTATTTCAATTTGTCAAAATGAAGTATGCTTCAAATATTAATTGTGGCCAGAACGCAGAAATTAGTATACTATATGTGAATTTTCTCTTTTTTGCTCAACTCCAGTGAATTGTCTTCTCTTTTTTGCTTAACTCTAGATTGAGTTATCTTCTCAGGTAAACCGAGAACCGAACCGATAATAGTCGATGACCGATTAACCGATATCTTATCGGTTCAGTTATCAGTTTACCATATTTGTAAACCGATAACTGATAGGCTAAACCAATAATATTTACAACCGAACCCGACCGACCTATGCCCACCCCTACCAGCCATGTCAACCCCNATTTTCAATTTTCTATTTTTTGTTTTTCTGAACCACTCACCTGCCCATGCCACCCCACTCCCACCCTCGTGCAAAAAAAGTATTTTTTTTCTATTTTCAGTCCTTGTTTTTTCATTTATGGCTTCGTATTTATTGTATCTAAATTATTTATGAATACTTTTGAGAAGTTATTTTTCTTAATTTACGTACCAAGCACCGAAAAATTAATAAGATTACTGCATATTTTCCAACAAATACCAAACACACCCTATATCTACAATATATACTTTGAATGTGGTCCCTTAACAACTTGTAATCAAGAAAATCCCATTGTTTGGCACTCTCAAATGTGTCGAATTAACAGTGACCTACATTTCATATATCATTTCTTCAATGTAAGAAGATTATGTAAAAAGGGTTATCTTGTCCTCCGTTTTAACGTATATAATGAGATTTTGAAACATGCAAAGGACTGAAGGAATAAAAGGAGGAGAATCGATTTCCTTCTCTTTGTCTAGCAACTTTATCAAGTGTGGTCCGACTTGGATAAAGTATTAGTAGTACCATCTTGGACTTGAGAGAGCCTATGACATACCAATAGTAATGGCAAGAAATATGTATTAGGCAAGAAGTACGCCATGTTAAGAAATTCATTTTTCATTAATTGAAAATTTCAATGAGAACATAGCCAAGCACTTTCATTTGCCAGAACCAGTTAATATTCAATTGTTCGATAAATACATGTAAAGTGCAAATCCGCCAATCCAATAGCAATAAACTTGTAAAAATTGCGCGGGGCATCCTATTTGGTCGCCTTCATTTAACCTATATCCGTTTTTTTTAAAAAATTTAACTTGTACCCACTTTTTAAATAACTTCACTTTCCCTCGCTGAGCTGAAGTTCACCAGTTAAGCTGAAGTTCTTCAGCTCTAGAACTGAAGTCCCCAAGTGATAAAGACAACAACTTCAACGGAACTTCAGCTCTAGAGTTGAAGTTTTGTCTTTGTAACTGGGGAACTTCAGCCCCGTATGCTGAAGTTCCCCATTTACAAAGACAAAAACTTCAGCTCTAGAGCTGAAGTTCCCCATTTACTAGAGCTGATTCGCAAGCTACTTCAGGCATGTCTACTAAAATGCTGAAGATTTGCGTGATGGCATTTGCTACTTCAGCCCCACATGCTGAAGTTATGCACAAAAGCGGGTACGAATGCAATTTTTTTTACAAAACGGATATAAGCTAAAACGTGGCACAAAAAGTGAGTACGGATGCAAAAGCCCCAATAAACTTACCACTTCAATTGGATTTCAAGTGCAATATTGCAGCTTTAACAAGTTTAGTCGTAGAACTACAAGATGCAGCAAGGAAAAGTTGTGTAAAATTTCACAAACAGTGAACAGCCAAACAAGCGGCACAACATGTGTTACAACCTCCAAAACAATGCCGAAAAAGAAAGATGCCTTTTGGAAAAACGAGGTCACTCAGAAACCTGGGAATATAGCAAACCACAGGGGAAGTTTGAACAAGGTGAGAATGTCTCCCCCGTAAAAGCCAAACTTAAATAACTAAAGTTACAGGAGCTTCTTATTCTAACTTCAACTAGAAGAAAATTTTTTATAGCCTGTTCGCTTTGCCCAAGAAACAGGCCATTCCAGAATAAGACGTCAAACAACAAAAGTATTTCGAGAAAGAAAATATTATTTGCCTGCTCAAGTCTTTCCACAAGCATTCGAATAGGGGATGTTCTAATTGACAACATCAAGGACCAGCTTCCGTGATTTGAGAACAGACCACCTCAAACGCCTGTAGTAAGCAGCTTGAAGTAGAGCAAGGGACAACACAAATATCCACTTGAAGCCCATCTGCAATGGAATACAAATATATCAGAAACTACTACCAAAATTAGCACATATATCATCTGTATAAACACAAAAAACAACAAACCAGTTTTCTCTCTTCCATCTCTGGTTCAGCAGCCCAAGTTAAAAATGACACCACATCCTTCCCCATCTACAGCATAATATAAGGACAAATTAGCATAATGGATTAGTATAGCCACAGCTGTGAAACTAGACACAGCCAGCTCCAGTAAACTGACGAGGAAATCCAAACCTGAGCTTCAGTTGCAGGGGTACCATCTTCATATTCAACAGCGCCGTCATTAAGCATTTTAGGCATCGCAATAGCTCCACCAGGGAAGTAAGGATTGTAGTGAAGTCCTTCACGAATCTACAATATAGTTGAATCTTGACAGATCAGTCAAAGAGACAAGATACACCAATTTCCTACTCTAACAAAAGATAGAAAGAATGCAGAGAAAAAAATGAAAGGGGGAAGGGAAAGGAGGGCAAGTGTGACCAGTAGTCTCTGGTAATTCTAATTATCTTCTAAATAAATGGTTAACTTTGATAAGATAATGTTCGTAGTAAACAACCACAAATAGGAGGGTTAAGTAAAGAAATCAACAAATGCATCAAGCATGTTTCTAGAATGGAGATCCTAGATAGGATCATTTTAGGATCCAATGATTGGATCATAGTAGGATTGTAAGATCCAAGCAAATATACAAAGAACAAAATAGTATACATGTTATATTTTATTTTTTATTCTTTTGATACGGCGGTGTCTGAGACAGCTAGGGAGCCCTTTGTTAAGTAAGGTGATGGTGCTCTTTATCTGCTGCTTTCCCTCCTGGCAAGTGACTTAAAGAAAACAAGTGAAGTAAGCTCCCCCCGACCGACTATTCCACCAGATACCTGTTATCCCACCAGCACAGGTACCGGGTAATAATGCCACCTGTATTTGATCATAAGCTAGAAATGAGGTTAAAAAACAAAGTTGTAATATACATCGGTCAATTCTTTTGACATGGTTTATTTGCACCCATGGTCCTGGATTTTGTCGTACAGCCCGCACAATTGAACAACATACAATAAAAGATCATAAATTGACAAATTAGTAGCATCACTGTGATTGCAAAATAGTTTTAAGATCTACAGTCTGAACTGCATTTAATACAATACTACAATCAAGACCCTAAATTCTCATACGAGATTCTATATGATCCTATGCAAGCAAATTGTGATCAAACATAAATCCTAATCTAATCTTCCAACTTCTCGATTCTACTAGCAATTGGTTAAATTATACACACTACACAGAATGAGAAGCCTAATCAGTGTCATAGCAGTAAAAAAGCCCTGCCCCCTCTACCGCAGTATCGAACATATCACACAACAAGCGCTGGAAAGTTATCCTATTTCGGTTCCAGACAGAAAGAAGAAAACACTTTGTCACCATTTACAGTTGTCATATGTTAGGAGTAACTTCTCTAGAGACAAACTAGTGTTTCAAATGTTTGGAGAGAAATGTGAGACTAGAGAAGTAATCCCAATTTACATAGTTTCTCAGGCCACTAAGACCACACAATCAGCTAAACATTGTGGAAAAAACATAAAGCAAAAACAAAACAAAAGGAAGATAGGGGAAAAAACATTGTGTATGTAAACCAGCAGCGCAAAAGCTATAAAAATATTAAGAAAAGAAATTAGTGCCTAGAAGAAGATACACAAAGGACACTGATACATACCGAAACACCAGCAGGAGGATCACGATAGCCAGTTAGAAGGGCAAACACATAGTTTTGACCATTATGACGTGCCTGAGAAACAGAATATAAGAAAACTAGGGCTGGTAACAGTTAACAGTGAAAATAGAAACAGAAGGGAGGCAATACTTTCGTAATAAGACTTAGATCCGGAGGGTAGGCTCCCCCATTAGCAAATCTAGCAGCTGCTTCATTTGAATATGGCTGAGGAAAACGATCACTCAGTTTACCAGGACGAGTGAACATTTCACCCTCATCATTAGGCCCATCAACCACCTCAATCTCAGCTGCCATGGCCTTTACTTCCTCCTCAGTATATGCTACCCCAACCAAGTCACGATATGAAACGAGTGACATTGAATGACAAGATGCACATACTTGTTGATAAACCTGGTGACCACGACGAATCCTGTTTGCCAAAAGCATCCACAACAATTCAAGTAAAAAAATATTATACAGCTCATTATCAACAAAAAAAAGAAAAAAAAAGGAGACTACAGCTAGTTGAATTCTGCAAGCAAGGGTCGACCACTTTCTTTTTATCCCAGCAGTATAAACTTGAGCAATGCCGAATATCTCATAAACTCAAAGATGCAAAAGGTGACTAATATGATGTTCTATAGTTGGCGTCTTGAAATTAGAGAGACAAGAATTATAGTTGTCACCAAATGACAAGCAGTAATTTTCATACTTGATGCAGGGAATGAAATGATGCCATATTTAGAACACAACAGCAATGTGATGTTTGGATCATGAAATTCTAAAAACAATATCGTCACTCTACCTCCTCTTTTCCACCCCTTTGTGTGGGTTGTAAGAAAGAGTAGGAATGGTTATGCTAGGGAAAGCCCTTTGCAGCCAAGTCCTCCTATCCTCTAGCCCTCTCAAGGAATACTCATCCTAATCCTTTGGCATTTTTTTTCATTTCATATGTGGAAATTCCATGTTTTTGGGCCAAACATGAGAATGGAACAACATTTCCACTCTCTGCCTGGGTGGAACAGCACTTCATTTAGAAAGGTCATGCAATGCCTCTCTCTAAACAAAACCACAGATAAACGCAAACAGAATGTGGTGCTCTTTAAGTGATTGAGCCATATAATTGTTGGGATGCACCTGTCAAAATCCCTCTAAACAAAATCCACAGAGTCACCGAAATCCTTATCATTTAGAGGGATGGAGACATACACTTCACAGAACATTCTTTATCAGAAAAACACATAAAAGTCTGAAGTCTGAAGTCCTTATCCTTTCTTCCGAAGGGACAAGGAAAGAGGGGGAACAAAAAAAAGATAACAGAGAGCCAAGAGGGAATAGGAGATTCAGGAGTAACTCACGATGCGTGATCATATGAACTAAGAATGCCTGCGTGAGGCCAAGGATAGCTTGGACATTCCAATCCGTGTTCAGCCTCATCAGCAGATGCTACTGTCGCAAAACCTAAGAGTCCAGATACACCTGCTCCAATGAGTGCCAATGATCTGAGGGACTTCATGCCAAAAGATCCAAATTCTTCTTGAGCTTGTTTGGAAGCAATGGATGATAAAATTGGAGAGACCTGAAATTCATGTGGTTTTAATGAAAGATTCTGAAGAACATGAAATTTTGATAGGACCCAAGTCTTTCAACTAAATAAGTAGGACCCAATCACAATATCTTCCACATCAGCTATGAGCTTTTAGACAAACACCCATGATTTCTCATGCTACCTTTTGGCTTATATGAGACCAAGCAGTACAACACTTTTACCTATATAGTTGTACACAAGCAGGAAAATGCAGACCCCAATATGGAAAAAACAATCAAATGCAAGTTCACAAAATGCTTATCCTCTTTCCAATTTGCACCGTCCCAGAATGCTCACCAGTTTGAGATTGAATATTTTAATACAATCTAACTACACTTAAATTTATACATAACCCACCTCTACTAGTCTTAAAAACTTCAATCCGCTATTAAGTATATTTTATTCTTGTACATACACAAAAGTCAAAACATGAACCAACATCTTTCTTTTTATGATGGTGGTTGTGCACATCCCAACCATTCCACCAGCTACCTGCTACTTCCCACTAGACCGAACACCGGGTTACTCTACCCAGTGTTTTGGATAGCGTGAGGCAACAAAATGGCGATGAGGGCTCGATTCACTGAAGCGAGAGGCGAAGCGCTCTAGCCGTTTTAATGTGAAGCGACAATATATACTAAAAATTAAAATATTAAATTTAAGGAGAAAATTTCAGGTTTGAAGAAGCTCGCTGCCTCTGCCCGTGAAGGAATTGAAAATACAGAGCCAAGAAATAAAAAGAGAAGAAGGAAGGAAGAAAGAATGAAAGAAAGAAAATGCTCTCTGCTGCTCTGTTGCTTTCAAAAACAACAGAGCAAAAAATAAAAGAAGAAGAAAAAGGAAGAAAGAAAGAAAGAAAGAAAGAAAGAAAGAAAGAAAGGAGAAAGAAGAAGAAAGAAAAAAAAAGGCAGAAACTCGAAGGAGAAGAAGAAAGAAGAAAAGAGATGAAGAGAAGGATGCCTGATGAAGAAGCTTGAAGAAGAAAGAACAATCACTGATGGTCTGCTGTGCTGGTCTGTTGTGCTGGGTCGACTGGAAGGAGAAAGAAGAAGAAATAGTTGAAAGCCCTAATCGCTTGTCTTTTTCTTTTTCTACTGCCTTTTTCTTTCTTTTTTTTCAAAAAGCGACGCTTCAGTCGCCTTTCGCTACACAGCGCTTCTCGCTACACAGGCGGAGGCGCTCGCCTTATTGAAATCGCAACGCAACAGAGGCAAATAGCGCTGGAGGCTCGTATCGCATCGCCTCACGCTATTAGGTACAAGAATATGAGAGTCATAGTTCTTCATCCACTTCAATGAGAGTCATAGTTCTTCATCCACTTCAATGACTACTAAACCACACCCTTGGGTACAAGAATATGACCCAACATATTATCGAATAAAAATTAAACAATTGTTTCCAGAATGGCCAACGAAATGCAGATCAAATACAAGACATCATTGCACACAAAAATCGGGAGAAGCAATATTTGAAGAGATTAATTAAGGTATGCATTTGAAGGCAATAACGTCTCTTTATTTACATAAAACAACAAACAGACTAAAAAGTAAAAACAAAAACAAAGTACAGCCATACCGAGGATTCAGATTGAAATTTCCTGCCTAATAACCGATGGATAGCTCTACCTCCCAACATTTTTAGTCAAGCCCTCTGTCAGTGCACCAAAAAGGTAATAATTTAGGAAATATGAGATAAATATAAGTCAATGGATCTGATTATTATACTCCAAACTCAATACGCATACTGTGATCTGAATTTTTTCCTTTTCAAAACAGCGTCAACAAGAAAGGCGAATCCAAAGATGTTTTTCAAAATGAAATAACCAGATTCTAAGAGCTTCGAAGTATTTGAGGAGAAACGAAGGAACAAGCTTACCGGAGAGAGATTGTAGAGAGAATTGATCGACGGCGATAGGACAACAGGGCCTGCGAGATCCGGAAAACCAGACTATTCTTCGAAAAAACTCGATACAAAGACGAGGTTTTGCTTGCTCCAGTACGAGCTGTTCTATCTTTTCTCATTGGGCCTTCCGAGAATTAATAATATTCTGCCCAAATAAGAAAACAGCCCAGTTAATTTGATTCAGTTTGGGCCTTTGGATGATCAAAGGAATTTGGCCCAAAGGAAGACCACCTCTTTACGCAAAGGATTTTTACCTAGCTATACTATAATAGAAATCTATTTACCATATTTATTTAGATTCTTTATTAATTAATTTCTATATCTATATTTACAAGTTATGTAGAAAACTATTAAAAAGAAAATTTCAAGATCCTTTAATTTTAGCCTATCACACGACACCTACCCCCCCCCCTCCCCATTTCCAATTACCATACAATTTAAATAATATTCGAAATATTGCTCTAGAATCTAATTGTGGGTAAATTTTGAATCTTGTTGTATGTGATTTACAATTAACAAACATCACTAACTATACAATTAACATATAACAATATAATTATACAAGTCTTACCCTAAATATACTAATATAATTATAATACGATTATATTAGATTTTTCGTGTAGAGTTGTGATTCAAACTTGAAGAAGATGAAGAGCATAATTGTATCACTTTTTTCATAAATGTATCGCGATTTTATTATAATTTCATATATATATATATATATATATATATATATATATATGAAATTATAATAAAATCGCGATACATTTATGAAAAAAGTGATACAATTATGCTCTTCATCNTCGAGCAGTTGTAAGTTCGTGGCGAATTTTACAGTTCGTATAAAAAGTATGATAATTGCATATTAATTTTTTAGTATTGTATCAGGTATTCTTTTGGGTAATAATATATCAGATACAAGTTAGATACAATTGTGATACATGTACGATACAACTATATTTTAGGCATTGATGTATCTTATACAATTTAAATACAATTATCATGCAATTTCTAATATTTTTTAATAATATAATATTTTCGGAAATGGTAGTAAGATAGAAGATGGATATTCTGGGCGTAGAGTAAGGGATTTTGATTTTTTTTTTAAAGAGAGAGAACCGGGGGGGAAGGGGGGAGGAGGAAAGTATGTAATTTAATCCCTTAATTGAAGACACTAATAATGGGGTGGGAGGATTTTAAGGAGCAATGTGTACAATTTGTATGAAAAGCGTAAATACTTATTAAAAACTGCAAAACATAGAGAACACAAGTAAATAAGTTTCTAATATAGTATAGCTAGCTAAAAATCGTTTACGCAATAGGCGGCTAATTTCACTATTACTTTTACTAGCCAATTTACATATATAATACATTGATCATATATGATTATACATGAATGTTGCACACACACATTATACATTCAACTGCTATTTCAATTTAACTAGATGGGTTGACGATTATTCAAGCTAAATCTTCATTTTAATTAATAATGTTACAATCCCATCTTCTTGATTATACAACAACAACAACAACAATAACAACGACCAAGTATATTCCCACAAGTGAAGCCTGGGGAGGATAGAATGTACGCAGCCTTAACCCTTCTTGATTATACATTGTGGAAAAATGAATACTTAGTCTCACTTGTGTGGTTAAAAGGTACTACTCTACTTTATTTTGTGTGTCTCTATTTATTTTTCCTCTGTTTAAAGAGAAAACATATTTTTATATATTTAAAAATAATTTTATTTTTTATTTTTTATTTTAGATATAATTTTATTGTCATATTAATATTATGGCATTTTAAAACCATATTTCAAAATTCTTTATTTAAAAAATTATTGTTTGGATTAAAAGAATAATCCTACAAAATCTCATGTTTATTTTATTGTCGTATTCTTATGTTTTACACGAGGGGCTGTGGAATAATAATTTCAACAACAATCATTTCCTAATGAATAGAACAATGAGCCCTGTAGTTTGGAACATTCGAGGTGCGAATAATGATGAGTTTTAAAAAAAATTAGGGAATTACTTAACACTCATAACTCTGCCATGGTTGCATTATTGAAAATCAAAATGTCAGATCATATCTCTCTCCATGATGAGTTTCATTTTTCTGATATGCTTGAGGTTCCAGCCGTAGGTCATGCTGGAGGGATAGTGGTCCTTTGGTTTGGAACTTTAGTTATATTGAATCTCGTAAGCATATCACACCAGGAAATCCATCCAATGCTCCATGTATCTCCTATCCACCCCCTAGTCTTATTATCATTTTATATGCTAGGTACTCTTTTAATATGCATAGTAATTTCTTTTAATATGCATAGTAATCTTTGGAATAGCCTTTGTGCCATAGCGGATACTTATCAAGGCTCGTGGCTAGTAGGAGGGGATTTCAATGAAATTCTCTCCCACAATAAAAAATGAGGTGGTAAACCTATTAATACTCAACACTCCTCACGCTTTTGGCTATGAGTGAATTATTTCAATTTAATAGACCTAGGCTTTAAAGGTGCTAAATATACTCGGACTAACCGTAAAATAAACTCCAATGGTTTAATCATAGGACGACTAGACAGATGTCTTGCCAACACCATGTGGATCAACCAATATCCTGATGCTTTTATCACCCACTTACCTCGAACTCACTCAGATCATACCCTTATACTTCTCCAGTTCAAAAGGGCTGGCCCTCCCCTTAGTAGAAAACTCTTTAGGCTTGAAACCTTTTGATGCTATCACAATGAATTTGACACCATTGTCAAATACTCTTGGCATGAGAAACAACTTCTTGAATCCACTAATTATTTTCAACATAAGGTTATGCACTGGGCAAAAGCCACATTTGGCAATATTAATAGAAGAAAAAAAACAGAATCCTTGTGAGACTTCAAGGTATCCAATCCTCCCCAAATTATCCCACTAGCCAATTTCTACACCTTCTAGAAAATGAACTTATATCCGGTTATAACAACATCTTGAAAATAGAGGAAGATTATTGAAAAATTCATTCTCGTTTAAATTGGCTCAATGATGGGGATGCAAATACAAAATTCTTCCACATAAGTGTTGTAAATCGTAGAAGAAGGAATTATGTTTACCTTTTCAAAAATAGTGATGGTAATTGGATCAATGATTCAGCACAAATTCTTAACCACACTGCTCAATATTTCCAAAAAGCTTTTCAAACTGACCATATAGAAACACCCCTGAAAAAAATCCGTAATTCTCAAACTAGCTTCGAAAACTTATATCTCTCCGAACTCCCCTCTAAAAGATTTTTGAAGTTTCCCGTACTATATTTTTCTTTAAACCCTTTAAAGCTCCGAGCCCTGATGGTATCCACCCCTTTTTTTACCAAAAATATTGGCATATAGTTAGAAATTTTGTCTTAATTTTTTGCCATAATATTTTCAAGAATATATCAATTCCTTAAACTCTTAATTATACATATATCTACCTCATCCCAAAATTTCACAATGCGAATAACCTCAATAACTTTCGTCTCATAAGGCTTTGCAACACTATTTGCAAGGTTATTACTAAAATTATTGTGAACAGAATCAAGCCCTACCTTGACAAACTGATCGGCCCTTGCCAAACTAGCTTCCTCAAAGATAGAAGAACGAATGACAACGTTGCCACGCCCCCCTTTTTTCCCAAGCGCTCATTTCGGGGCCGGTTGAAAGGGTTTATGACATTGGTTGAGAGAACGCGTTCCTTTTGGGAAAGGGGTTTGCATATTTTGAAGAGTCGCCACCTAATGATTTTAACGGTGCATTAGGGCACCTAAGGGGTTCAATTACAACTACGTTACTAACCGGATATTGGGTAAGGGCTTGAAAGTATCCTAAGGGGAAGGTGTTAGGCACCTCTCATGATCCACAAGTGTGGTTCCCGGCCAAATGGTTTCGTGAATTTGAGTGCGGCTGAGCAAACAAACAAATAAAGGCTCAAATAAGAGGGATTTAAGTCTTAAGCATGCAGATGTTTGAAAATAGTAAAGAAGATTACATTTTGAAAGGATTACGATCTAAGCATATAAAAGGTATCCTAGGTTTATAATAATATGGATCACATCAATGCAATACCTGGTAATTACTCCTCGAAGAGGGGCTACACGTGGTATTAGCGCACCGGTCATCATATCCATATTCTACCCTTTCCCACCCCATGAAAGTAACTAAATCGAGTGTTGGTCTCGACCTCTATTGCATGTTGTTACCCGTCCCTTCCTATCAGTCCAGGAGGAAATTAGGACTCCTATCCTAAAGGCGGTGCTAGGCATACCCTCAGGTTTTTAAAGGTGAAAATGCTAAGACGACATATAATAAACAAGTAGGACTGTAGATAAAGGGAAAGCATGGAAAGAATATAAAGGCTCAAGTATTCCTCCA
Source organism: Nicotiana paniculata (assembly GCA_005239505.1). Taxonomy (NCBI): domain Eukaryota; kingdom Viridiplantae; phylum Streptophyta; class Magnoliopsida; order Solanales; family Solanaceae; genus Nicotiana; species Nicotiana paniculata. The sequence goes on from ML320569.1 coordinate 37,693, forward strand.
CACACAGTACACATAAACAAGATGTCTCATACACAACTAACGTCCAGATTCACATCCTATGCATGGTGTCTAAGTGATAATAGCAAAGACAGATTTATTGCATAACTCAGAGAGGAAGTCTTAATCAGGCTTGCATACTGGTTTTAAGCATGCTGACAGTTGAACCCTAATCACAAAGGATAGTTCTGGTTTTATTTCTTTAACTGATTTCCTAAGGCTTGCCTAGGTGTAAAATAACATGCAGCAGTAGTTAGACTCGGTGTTGTTAAGCGAGTATGAATGAAATCCTAAGACATGGTATCTAATGCACAGGTAGGGATGCAGAATACAGAATCCTAAGCAGGATTTCTAAATGCACAATAATTACAGCATTAAGCACGATTTCAGAATATGCAAGAGTGGCAGTTTATTTTAGTGTCATTTATCCTAAACATGATCTCTAAGTGCACATAACAATATGAAACATGATTGCAGAAGATACCAATTATTAACATTATTTACCCTATCACAGAATTTTCTAAGTGATGAATGACAGTGCTGAAACAAGATGTTGAAATAGTGTTCACAAAGCCCAAATAGAATGATTGCATGATATGCTTTGCACATATTGATCCTAAACATGATTCTATTGCGCAAATAAGGAATGTAAACCTAATAGCATGGTTTCTACCCTTTGATATTTATAACATGCATAATTACCCTTTTCCCTTTGCACTATCCATCCCCAATAGTTGTTTACAAATAGTTATTACAGGCTATTTGTATAAATGACATAACTAGAAATAAGAAAATAAGAAGTTAACTATAGGGAGCCTTCATAATATGCCCAAATCTCCAGGTCCTCAATGCCAAGCAATGTTTCACAGCCTTTCTTATAATCCGGGTGTGTCAGAGTTCCCTAAGGACCTCAAGGGATCTCGGGCAGTGCTCACATCCAGATTTCATAGCCAAGATAGAGTAAGTGCAATGTGGAAAATCCAGCTCTTGTGTGTCAAAGTTCAGAGGGAGCTCAAGGGTCCCAAGGTAATGCTCACACAGAGGGGGCAGAACCTAGACTTCTAAGAGTATATGTGAGAGTGCTTGACATAGTTTTGAAAAGGTTAAGTAAGAAAACAGTTTTGAAAAGGGTAATTAAGAAAAAAGTTTTGAAGAGGGAAACTTGATTGGAATAGTTTTATAACAAAGAAGTTCAACATCACACAAAGGACCAGGAATAGTCCAACAATCACAAGCAGTGATAATGGGATATGAGGGACAAATATAGAGCATGTGAGGGCAAACATGTAGCAGGCAGAAACACATATAGGCATGCAATCAGAAGCTCCTAAGGGTTCAGAGGATCAGGGGTAAAGTAAAGTACCGAATTAGATTAACATATCAACACCAAACAACTAAGACTATGATCACTAATGTACCAATCATAGGCATGGGGATTCACATAAGAAACATGTGGTAAGTATACAAAAACATGTTGTTCATTGACAAGTAAAGCATAACTTAACAGGTAGAGGGGATTCAGGATCTTAGTTACATGTTGAACAACAGAACAGTAAATAGAAGCAGATTAGAAACACAATAAATTGCAACAGTAATAGAAACATGTTGGTTTGAGGACTGAAAATTTGAATTAAAACATACCAGTGAAGTGAAGAAAGCAGTAACACAAACAGGAAGTAGGAGATGCACAATAGTTAGCATTGGCTTGCAGCCGGCTAACTTAGAATAGTAGTAACTAGCACAGAAAAGAGAAAGAGCAAAGAGTTTTTAGTTGTGAATGAGAGAGTTGAACATATTAGTTGTTCGTGTGTGTCAGTCTATTTTTTTTAATGAAAGAGTAGTTTGTATATATATATATATATATATAGTTTGAAAACAGATGGTAAATAAGGTAGGAATCAAAGTTAACCCTTAATTAAAGGACTGAGTATCAATAAATGTAAAATCAGTACGAGTGTCCCCATAATTAAGGGAATTATTCAAACGGTGGGTAAAAAAATAAGGAAAGAGGCCATGTATAGCTTGAAGGAATATTCAGACAATGTAAAATCAGCATAGGTATCCCTTAATTGAAGGGGTTAAGCCCAAGCGGCTAGTAGGTAAAAAATAATTAAGGAAAATGCTTATGCATATAAGGAAACAATTTCAACCTAATTCAAGTAAGCAATTAGGACTAGGTTCAGAAGATATCAATTAAGGAAATAATAATCACTTAACAACCAATCAAGTATGTAACAAGGTAGGAAAATATATTCGGAAGTCAGTAAGAACATCTCATAAGAAATCAGTAAAGCTTTTAAAATTTCAAGGAATCAAGGGGTGCAAACAAAGTAAAGTTGTAGAGAGTTGGAGATTCGAACAGGAACAAAAATCAATTAGGAAAATAATAGGCAAGCAAAAGCACAACAAGGTAAAGAATCACACAGAATCAGGGATTCGAGGCTAGCACACAATTAAACGAGCATGGAGAATTAAAGAGTCAAAACCCTAGTGACTATAGTAGCAAAATCACACAGGTTTAGAGACAAAGCAGTAACACTAAAGGGATTAAACGGGACGAACACGATACAAGCAGAAGAGAACATAATCGGAAACCCTAATGAGTAAAACAAGGTAAAATCACAGAGAACTTAAACATTTACGAGAAATAGGAGTTTATGCATTTAAACGAACATATCAGTCACAGATAGACTTAACATTTAGGAAAAACTAGGGTTTTCAGTAGAATAAGTTAAAATGAAAAGAAAACTTCGAATAAATTGTTGAGTCATACAAAGAAACACAAAATGATATTAAAAGCAGAAGAAAAATTATTTTTTTTGAAAGAGGGGTTATGAAACCCTAATTTTGAAATGAAAGATCGTTTAGAAATAGGAAGGTTTTTCGAAGGAAACATGTAAAAGCTCATATCATACACAGATCTAAGACAAATCTAAAAAAAATTGGAAAATATTAGGAGTTAGGGCTTCAGAGAACCCATAGAAACAAGAAAACCTTAAAGATGTCACTGGCTTTTAGCCGGAAAAGTCATGAATCTTACTCAGACGGCCGGAGGTGGCCGAAAAATGGCATGAGGGACCATGAGAGGAGTTGAACTGCTCCAGGTTCACCTGAGGGCCTCAAGGTATCATTAGACCGGCGTGGGGTGAAGCAGGGGCTATGAGATGATGAGAATCCATGGTTTTCGACGGGGGGGGGGGGGGGGGGGGGGGGGGGGGGGGAGTGACCAGAGAAGGTGACAGTGTCCATCAGAGATGAAGAGACGTGAAGGTTCTAGAGAGAACCTGGAGATAGAGAGAGAATAGAGAGGTGAGTGTGAGGGGAGTGAATGAGAGACAGGGGGGTAGTCACCTAGGTTTAATTAAGGAAGGTTGTTTTGGGTCGTTGATCAAGTTTGATCAACGACCAGGATTTGTTCAGACGTTGGGTCGGGTAGGATAGAGATTTGGCTTGGGTATTGGGTTATGTAATTGGGTTGGTTTCAATAGGCTTAAATTGAATTAAAATTGGGCTATAATTTAAATAGGGAGGGGCTAATTGTTAAATACCCGATTAAATAGATAAATAACTAATATAAATAGCTAATAATTGCATAAAATTAAATTAAGCTTAAATAGGTTGGAATTAAGGTAATTAACTAATATTAAAATATATGAAATGACTAACGACTGAATAAAAGTGTTATAAAATGCACAATTAGGCTATAATTGCAAATTTATTGTAATCATGGCCAAATCATGCCAAATTGGCTTTCTGTGAAATAATTAAATCCTAATAGGATTAAAAATGATATATTGAGCTGGGAAATATTTTGAAATTATTTATAATACAATTTATGAATAATTATTGAATATAAAAATACTGAATAAATTGGAAAAGAATTTAATAAAAATATGAAAATATTACGGAAAAATACTAGTTATTATAAAGAGTGATTTTGAAGGTATATATGCAAATTTTAAAATAGTAGGAAAAATTTGGTATCAACAGTTGCCCCTCTTTACCCGGGAAGGATGGAAGAGTTGTCGGGTAAAGACATGATGACCAATTTTGATCGAGCGAAGCGGTTTGAAGAGGTTTAGGCCGCACCCTGGTTTCTGAGTTGCCTACATATCCCTGGTTTTACAGGGATCGCATGTAATTCAGGAGTCATCGGTGAAGCATACCGATGGAGCTTTTTACAAAAACGGACGCAACATATAGGACTGATTGAATAAACAGATTACAGGGTAATTAGGAGAACTGGAGCGGGATCGCTCCTGCCAGGACGGTCGTTGTTCGCCGGATCACCTGCAAATAAACAATACAAGCATATATAGTGCGTAATTTAAACATGATGCAAATTCCCGTCGGACCATGAATGATGTCTTTGGACGGTTAAGGATGACGTCTTTAGACCATGATGTCCTGGGCTATGAATTGCTTGATGCAAGATTCGCAGGCCATGAAATGATGTTCTCGGGCCATGAGGATGGTGCCTCCGAACCGTGATGCCCTTGAATAATGATATGCAAAATGATAAATAAAAAAAAGATCCTCAGGCCATGACATGGTGTTCTCGGGCCATGAAGATGGTGCCTCCGAATGATGACGCCTTTGGATAAGTTGGCGATATTTCAGCCCATGAAGATGCAATAGTATGATGGTGACAATACAGAGCTTAGTCTTGCGAATTAAAGGGGCATATCTTAGCCCAAAAGGAAAGCGCAGTAAATAATGATAGAGGCATTGGTTGCTTTTGAGAAGTAAATGGGAGGCGGCGTTTAGCCTCGGAAGGCAGAAAGGCAAGATGCGAATGCAGATGGAGGTAGCATTTAACCTCGGAAGGCAAAATGGTAGCCTTATGCAAGATGCGAATGCAGATGGAGGTAGAGTTTAACCCCGGAAGGCAGAATGGTAGCCTTATGCAAGATGCGAATGCAGATGGAGGTAGATTTTATGCAAGATGGAGGTGGAGTTTAACCTCGGAAGGCAGAAAGGTAGCCTTATGAAATATTAAGGAAGGACAACAAAAATTCTTAGTTGGTTTTAAATTGCGGTAGAGCACTGTGATAATGAAACATCGTCTGTGCTGATAATAAATGTTGGCATGTGCGACGAGTTTGAGGAACGATGTATGTCCTTTGAGCGGATAATATGTTTTGGGGCTTTTGCAATTTTGTGCCTGCATCCAAAGAAAGATCGTGAGTTTTGTAAAGGGGGAAGGTTAGTTCGCATTCCTGATGTCTCCGCTTGGCTCGTTTGCTTGATCATGATGATATTGTCTGTATCATTGGGGCATCGTTTGCTGAATAAGTTGTTTCAGAAAAATAAATATGCATGATTTTGTAAAAGTATAATATATAATCTAAAATAGTTTTAGATGAACTGACGACATGATACGGTTTGAGACGTTGCAACCTCTCCTGCTGCAGAATTTTGAGGGTCCTCCTCAAAACTTTGCCCCAGTTTACTGGGTGGACGCCTCTGACTGATGCTCGCTGCGATTGGCTGAACTTGCTTCAGAATTTTGAGGGTCCTCCTTAAAATTAGTTGGCTGGGTGAATGCTTGTGGACTGCTGCTCGCTTCAGAATTCCTCAAAATTCTGCCCCAGTTTCCAATTGCGGGGAAAAATAGATTTTTATTGAATTATGACCGAACCGATAGGGCTGCCTACGTATACCCTCTTAAATGGAATCAGGTCAGGCGTAGTTCAATTTACACTGTTGACAAAAACACATAGAGTTACACATAGTAGCGCTTGACTACATCTGAATTGATCGGTTTCGGCCAAACTTCTCCGTCCATTTCTGCAAGTATGAGTGCTCCTCCTGTCAGCACTCTATGAACCATGTACGGACCTTGCCAGTTGGGAGAGAACTTCCCCTTGGCTTCATCTTGATGCAAAAAGATTTTCTTTAACACCATCTGCCCTGGTGTGAATCATCTCGGCTTGACTTTCTTGTTGAAGGCCCTGGCCATTTTGTTCTGATATAGTTGACCATAACATACTGCATTCATTCTCTTCCCGTCTATGAGAGCTAGTTGCTCAAAACGGCTTCTTACCCACTTTGCATCGCTGAGCTCATCTTCTTGTATAATTCTTAGATATGGAATCTCCGCTTTGGCACGAATAACAGCCTCTGTACCATAAACTAGCATATAGGTAGTTGCCCCTGTTGATGTGCGGATAGCGGTGCGGTATCCAAATAAGGCGAATGATAACTTTTCATTCCACTGCTTGTGCCTTTTTATCATCTTCATTAGTATCTTCTTGATGTTTTCTGAATCTCCCAGGTTAATAACTTCAGTCTCGTCCAGGTTGGACTTAAGTCTGTTCTCAAAGTTCTCAACTTCTTTGACAATCTCATCAGGTATGTCGTCTTCGTCTGAATCAATGTCCATTTGCTACATTGTCTCAATGCATGTCACAGTCATCGGTTCATCAAGACAAGTAATAGTAATGATGTATAAATAATATGAAAGAAGACAATGGCAATAAATATCAGATTCGTAAGAGAAATTTAGAAGATGCTTTGATGAATTGAATAACTGTTTTGAACACTGAAGGTCTTGTTGTAGAAATTGAAAAATGCAGGAAAAGGAAAATCATTTAGTAAATAAAACAGTAAATAATGCTTGTTTTAGCCTTGCTACCCCGAGGCTCGTCGGGCTTTGGTCGTCTTGATAGACCAGTTCTTGAGATATGTCCCCTTGCTTACAGTCTGTATGGAAGGGCCTTCGTCCCCTACTCCTCGAGAACAATACAACAATCCATATCCTCGTCCCCTAGGAACAAACTCCTCATCGCTGCAAGTGCTTCTTCTTCGTCTGATCCGTAAATAATGTCAGCCTACTTGAAAGTCTGCTCAAGATGAGGTATCGGCTTCTCCAAAGGGTAATAGGGACTGTGCCAAGGTGGCGACCAGTCGTTGAATTCTTTCCAAGTGTACTCATACCCCAGACTGAAAGTGGTACCATATTTCTTGAGTTTTATGGGCTTCGTGATCCCTTGGAGATTCTTACAGATCCCTTTGCCTGGCTCATATCTTCTCCAGTTCAGGATGCTCTCAATCTTGCTATCCCACCATTTGTCCTTGTCAATAGCATTGGCCTGCTCAATGTGGTGGTAAGTTCCCCGCCTATCTTCCTTTTCCGTCAATCACCGGAATAGTTTGACGACTATAAATGGGGTTGCTACCGTCACCATGAATAATCATCTCTTGGTGGTTCCACTCAAATTTTACCGCCTGATGTAGCGTTGACGCTATGTCCCCGCAACATGAATCCAGGGTCGTCCCAACAATAGGTTGTAGGATGCTGGCACATCTATCACCTGGAAATCCACTTTGAACCAAGTTGGTCCCATCTGCAGACATAGACTGATCTCCACCATGGTGGACCTATGAGAACCGTCGAAGGCTTTCACATTGATCGCTCCATCCCTTATCTCATGTAGCCCTTTACCCATTGTCTTGAGTGTTATCAACGGACAAATGTTAAGACTAGAACCTCCATCGATCAAGATCCTTGTGATGAAATAATCTTCGATTTCACGGTGATGTGTATCAATTTGTTGTGCCCCAATCCTTCAGGTGGTAGATCGTCCTCATGAAAAGTGACTTTGTGACTTTCCAGTACATGGCCTACGATATTGGCCATTTCCCCGCTAGTGATGTTGTTTAGCACATATGCTTCACTCAACACTTTCAACAAAGCATTTTTGTGTGTTTCAGAATTCTGTAGCAAAGAGATGATGGATATCTATATCGGTGTCTTGTTCAGCTGGTCGATGACTGAATTACTCCTTAGCATGTACCTTTCTCCAAAGGTCATGGGGACCTGTTTCGATAAGGGGAGGCCGGTTGGCAGCCTGCTTGCTTGATTCGGCCAGATGCTCAGGGGTGTAGACCCTACCAGTTCTCGTCATACCCTGTGTTGTGACAGCCTCCTCATACATGATCTTTCCTTTCCTTCTCGCCTCGGCTGTATAGTCCCAAGGGATAGCGTTTGAATATAAGGGTGGCGTGGTTGACATTGCCACCGGAATTGGTGCGGCCATCCTTACTTCAAACGGAATATGTGTTGGGGGTGGCAAGACTGCAACCTTGAATGGTGTCGGTGCATTTGCTGGAGATACAAACTCAACTTCAATTGGCACTGGTGGCTTTGCAGGTGGCACTGCTTTAAACTCAAGTGGTATAGACATATTCACCTTAGTGTCCTCAGATGGTTGAATCTGTACTATGATCGGTTTGAGAGTGACTACAGGTTTCTTTGGGTCATCACCGTCTGCGATCAACCCGATTGATCCCTCGGGATCCCAATCATCTTCTATTTCAATCATATGGATACCTTCATCCTTATGGTCTGGCAAAGGATTGTTGCGGACGTTTGAAGCGGGGTCTTTTTTCAAAATAATCTTGTTGTCAATGAGAGCCTGTATTTTATCTTTCATAGAGCGACATTCTTCGATGGTGTGTCCTTTCATGCCGGAATGGTATGCACAAGATTTTTTTGGGTTAACCCATTGAGGAGGGTTCTCAGGGGTGGCAGCAGGGATAGGTGTGACGTAACCAACAACTTTGAGTTTCTCATACAACTGGTCAATTGGCTCAGCTATGGCGGTGTATTGCTTTGGAGGGCGGCGATCAAAATTGGACGAGGTCTAGGGAAGTTTTGACGTGCAGGGGTGATTGGTAATGGGATGGCTGGGAATTATAAGTGTGGTATACAGGAGCAGGTTGTGAGTATCTGGGCGAAGTAGGTTGATATGTGGGTGGTGGAGATTGGTAGGTGGGCTGTGGAGCTTGGTAGTTCGGTGAGGGTGCTTGGTAGTTTGGTGAGGGCTGGTATGTGAGTGGAGGTGTTGGATAAGTTTGGTATTCGAGTGGGGACTTGGCTCTTTGTGCAATCATTACGACTCTCATGTCTCTCTTCTTAGACACACCACCGGACTGTAAACCCTTGTTAGTGGCTTGCAAGGCTTCAAAAACCATACCGCTTTTAATACCTTATTCAATCCGCTCACCCAATTTGATGATGTCGGAGAACTTATGGCCTTCAACCATCATTAACCGTTCATAATACTACGGGTCCTGATCCCGGACAAAGAACTTGTTCATCTGCTCTTCCTCTAGAGTAGGTCGGACTTTAGCGGCTTCGGACCTCCAGCGAGTAGCATACTCGCGAAAGGTTTCTCTGGGTTTCTTCTTCAAATTTTGAATGTAAAACACATCTGGTGCGTTCTCTGTGTTGAATCTAAACCTGTCCATAAAGTCAGACGCCATGCTTACCCAGTCTGACTATTTCTTGGGGTCTTGGCTGATGTACCAAGATAGTGCATCTCCCTTCAAACTCCTCATGACCAACTTCATGCGGATTCTTTAATCTTTCCCAACGCCAACCAACTTGTCGCAATAGATCCTCAGATGGAATCTCGGGTCACCAGTACCGTCAAATATTTCAAACTTTGGAGGTTTGTACCCCTCGGGAAGTTCGACATCAGGTTGTATACAAAGGTCTTCATAATTAAAACCTTCAATTCCCTTGGTCCCTTCAACACCCTGGACTCGGCTGGTCGGTTTCTTAAGCTCCTCGGCCAGGTTCATGATAAGTAAGTCCTTTCCATCAGACTCAGATGCCTGTGAGATAGACGGAGTGGAGTGGGTCACGGTTTCCACATAGATGGGATTGTTATAGGTGTGGAAATGGTCCTTTTGTGGGGTTTTGAGGTTCTGGGGTGAGTAGGGGAGTGTTATTTGAGGTGTGGCAAGCATTGCACTGCGTCGGGAGGGTTTGGTTCTTTGGGGGAGTGGCGTAATGGTGAGGTGCGGGATGATTTTGCTGTCTTGGGATATTTTGTGGAGGTGCGGGGTTTTGAGCATTTGAAAGGTTGACGTCGGGGACGTTGAGGGAAAATGACAAGTTGGCCAGATTCTGGACTTGATCGAGTTCTTCCTGAAACTTCAGCAATTTCTGTTCAAGTGGTGACATGTTCTCATGCAGGACTTGAATACCTAGGCCATTAGTGGTCTCTACCCGTTCGATCATATTCTCCTTTCTGGTGCTGCTGGACTCTTCCATCTTACTTTTGCCTTTGTCTTTTCCCTTAGGAGGACTAGGAGGAGGAGTAGGTGGAGGGCCCTTGGATCTTGTGCGATAGGATGATGATGCCATAATGCACGAACTAACCTTTGGGGAGGGGAATAATAAAGAAAAAAAAAGAAACAAAAACAAAAAGGTCACCAAGTCAGTGAGGATTATGAAAAAGAATATTGCGGTATTTAAACATATAATGCGAAAATGTAAAGCGCGTCCTAAGTTGGGAACCTCTTTGTGCCCGAGGTAGGCCTAGCGACAAATTGATTTGGAGAACTTAAAATGCTAAATGCCTCATTTTATTGATAAGAAAAATAGACAAATCCCAAACCGATAGACGAAAAATAAAAGTCCCTAATGGCCATTGGGCTTATTACATTGATAGAGAAAAATAAAGACGCTCCTATCTACTTGGTCCCAGAAGGACCTTCCCCAGACTCGACATTCTTGATTTTCTCGTACATTTTTCCCAGCTCGCGAAGTCCCAGCAACAGGTAGGTTCTGGCTAGATATCCTCCTTCAGCTCCCTCAGCCTTTTGACAATTCTCGACTCTTTTGATGAACTTCTCTAGCTTTGTCGCTAGAGTGCAGATCCTCCCACCAACTCAACAGTATTGGGTGGATATTGGAGACCATGCCAATTCTAGGGACTTCATGCCTCATTTTTCTGCAAAGCAAAAAAGGTTAGGCCCTTACCCCCAACAGACTCGACTATTTTAACGTCAATAATTAGCAGGAAGCATTTAGTTCTCCAAATAAATACACAGAACATGAGGGCGTCCGTTTGGGCTTAGGGAAACCCGGTGGACTTTTGGATAAGGCTATCTTAAAAGCTATCGTGCAGACGACACTTTAGCTCGACTAGGTTTGACCGTGCTGCATGCAACACTGCAACATAGTAAGGTTTCTATGGGGTTTTATATCAGTACCCTTAAGTGGACGACTCAAGGGGGGAAGGCACGAAACTATCGACTGCACCGCTGATCGACTAGTTTTACCGCAAATAAGCCTTTTCGAATTTAGTGGGTAATAATATAGGAAGAGCGCAAACACTCCTAAAGCGTTGCTATAGTATTTTATTTGGCACGAGTGGAGTATGAATGTTGAGCATGATTATGCAACAATAAGTATTAAAACAAGTTGTCACGTATTTGCACGTTAAAGAAAGTGGTAAAAAAAATAGTAATGATTTAAAGCAGTTACAAAAGAAAACAAAGAGACATGTCAGTTTCGTCTTTGAGAAAAAGTAAATACCTGAAGTAAATAATTAATTGCATGTAAAGGGAAAAGGAAAGGGTGAAAGTATTTAAACAAAAATAAAGGCACAAATTCACGAAACAATTTGAAATGGTAAAGCCTGGATATCCCCAGCAGAGTCATCATGCTGTCGCGCCTCCCTTTTTTCCCCAAGCGCTCGTTTTGGGGCCGGTTGAAAGGGTTTATGACATTGGTTGAGACAACTCGTTCCTTTTGGGAAAAGGGTTTGCATATTTTGAAGAGTCGCCACCTAACGATTTTAACGGTGCATTAGGGCACCTAAGGGGTTCAATTACAACTACGTTACTAACCACAGATTGGGTAAGGGCTTGAAATTATCTTAAGTGGAAGGTGTTAGGCACCCCTCAGGATCCACAAGTGTGGTTCCCGGCCAAATGGTTTCGTGAATTTGAGTGTAGCTTAGCAAACAAACAAATAAAGGCTCAAATAAGAGGGGATTTAAGTCTTAAGCATGCATATGTTTGAAAATAGTAAAGAAGATTATATTTTTAAAGGATTACGATCTAAGCATATAAAAGGTATCCTAGGTTTATAATAATATGGATCACATCAATGCAATACCCGGTAATCACTCCTCGAAGAGGGGCTACACGTGGTATTAGCACACCGGTCATCATATTCATATTCTACCCTTTCCCACCCCATGAAAGTAACTAAATCAAGTATTGGTCTCGACCTCTATTGCATGTTGTTACCCGTCCCTTCCTATCAGTCCCGGAGGAAATTAGGACTCCTATCCTAAAGGAGGTGCTAGGCAGACCCTCAGGTTTTTAAAGGTGAAAATGCTAAGGCGACATATAATACACAAGTAGGACTGCAGATAAAGGGAAAACATGGAAAGAAGATAAAGGCTCAAGTATTCGTCCACACATAGTACACATAAATAACATGTCTCATACACAACTAAAGTACAGATTCAGATCCTATGCATGGTGTCTAAGTGATAATAACAAAGACAAATTTATTGCATAACTCAGAGTGGAAGTCTTAATCAGGCTTGCCTGCTGGTTTTAAGCATGCTGATAGTTGAACACTAATCACAAAAGATAGTTCTGGTTTTATTTCTTTAACTGATTTCCTAAGGCTTGCCTAGGTGTAAAATAACATGCAACAGTAGTTAGACTAGGTGTTGTTAAGCGAGTGTGAATGAAATCCTAAGACATGGTATCTAATGCACAAGTAGGGATGCAGAATACATAATCCTAAGCAGGATTTCTAAATGCACAATAATTACAGCAATAAGCACGATTTCAGAATATGCAAGAGGGGCAGTTTATTTTAGTGTCGTGTATCCTAAACAGGATCTCTAAGTGCGCATAGCAATATGAAACATGATTGCAGAAGATACCAATTATTAATATTATTTACCCTATCACAGAATTTTCTAAGTGATGAATGACAGTACTAAAACAAGATGCTGAAACAGTCTTCATAAAGCCCAAATAGCATATTACATGATATGCTTTGCACACATTGATCCTAAACATGATTCTATTGCGCAAATAAGGAATGTAAACCTAATAGCATGATTTCTACCCTTTGATATTTATAACATGCATAACTACCCTTTTCCCTTTGCACTATCCATTCCCCAATAGTTATTACAGGCCATTTGTACAAATGATATAACTAGAAATAAGAAAACAAGTAGTTAAATATATGGAGCCTTCATAATATTCCCAAATCTCCAGGTCCTCAATGCCAAGTAATGTTTCACAGCCTTTCTCATAATCCGGGTGTGTCAGAGTTCCCTAAGGACCTCAAGGGATCCCGGGCAGTGCTCACACCCAGATTTCATAGCCAAGATAGAGTAAGTGCAGTGTGGAAAAGCCAGCTCTTGTGTGTCAAAGTTCAGAGAGAGCTCAAGGGTCCCAAGGCAATGCTCACATAGAGGGGGGAAGAACCTAGACTTCTAAGAGTATATGTGAGAGTGCTTGACATAGTTTTGAAAAGGTTAAGTAAGAAAATAGTTTTGAAAAGGGTAATTAAGAAAACAGTTTTGAAGAGGGAAACTTGATTGGAATAGTTTTATAACAAAGAAGTTCAACATCACACAAAGGACCAGGAATAGTCCAACAATCACAAGCAGGGATAATGGGATCTGAGGGACAAATACAGAGCATGTGAGGGCAAATATGTAGCAGGCAGAAACACATTTAGGCATGCAATCAGAAGCTCCTAAAGGTTTTGAGGATCAGGGGTACAGTAAAGTACCAAATTATATTAACATATCAACCCCAAACAACTAAGACTATGATCACTAATGTACCAATCATAGGCATGGGGATTCACATAAGAAGCAGGTGCCAAGTATACAGAAACATGCTGGTCATTGACAAGTAAAGCATAACTTAACAGGTAGAGGGGATTCAGGATCTTAGTTACATGTTGAACAACAGAACATTAAATAGAAGTAGATTAGAAACACAATAAATTGCAACAGCAATAGAAACATGTTGGTTTGAGGACTGAAATCTGAATTAGAACATATCAGTGAAGTGAAGAAAGCAGTAACACAAACAGGAAGTAGGAGATGCACAATAGTTAGCCTTGGCTTGCAGCCGGCTAACTTAGAATAGTAGTAACTAGCACAAAAAAAAGAGAGAGAGAGAGAGCAAAGAGGTTTTAGTTGTGAGAGAGTGAGAGTTGAACAAATTAGTTGTACATGTGTGTCAGTCTGTTTTTTTTAATGAAAGAGTAGTGTGTATATATATATATACAGTTTGAAAACAAATAGTAAATAAGGTAGGAATCAAAGTCTTACTTAAGGGACTGAGTATCAATCAATGTAAAATCAGTACAAGTGTCCCCATAATTAAGGGAATTATTCAAATTATGGATAACAAAATAAGGAAAGAGGCCATGTATAGCTTGAAGGAATATTCAGACAGTATAAAAATCAGCATAGGTATCCCTTAATTGAAGGGGTTAAGCCCAAACAGCTAGTAGGTAAAAAATAATTAAGAAAGTGCTTATGCATATAAGGAAACAATTTCAACCTAATTCAAGTAAGCAATTAGGACTAGGTTCAGAAGATATCAATTAAGGAAATAATAATCACTTAACAACCAATCAATTATGTAACAAGGTAGGAAAATAAAGACGGAAGTCAGTAATAACATCTCATAAGAAATCAGTAAAGCTTTTCAAATTTCAAGGAATCAAGGGGTGCAAACAAAGTAAAGTTGCAGAGAGTTAGGGATTCGAACAGGAACAAAAATCAATTAGAAAAATAATAGGCAAGCAAAAGCACAACAAGGTAAAGAGCACACAGAGTCAGGGATTCGAGGCTAGCACACAACTAAACGAGCAGGGTGAATTGAAGAGTCAAAACCCTAGTGACTATAGTAGCAAAATCACACAGGTTTAGAGACAAAGTAGTATCACTAAAGGGATTAAACGGGACGAACACGATACAAGCAGAAGAGAACATAATCAAAAACCCTAATGAGCAAAACAGGTTAAAATCACAGAGAACTTAAACATTTACGAGAAATAAGAGTTTATGCATTTAAATGAACATATCAGTCACAGATAGATTTTAATTTAGGAAAAACTAGGGTTTAAATTAAAAGAAAACTTCGAATAAATCGTTGAGTCATAGAGAGAAACACAGAATGATATTAGAAGCGGAAGAAAAATCATTTTTTTTGAAAGAGGGGTTATGAAACCCTAATTTTGAAATGAAAGATCGTTTAGAAATAGGAAGGTTTTTCGAAGGAAACATGTAAAAGCTTCATATAATACACAGATCTAAGACAAATCTAAAAGAAATCGGAAAATATTAGGAGTTAGGGTTTCAGAGAACCCAGAGAAACAAGAAAACCTTAAATATGTCACCGACTTTTAGCCAGAAAAGTCATGGATCTTACTCAGACGGCCGAAGGTGGCCGGAAAATGGCATGAGGGACCATGGGAGGAGCTGAACCGCTCCAGGTTCACCTGAGGGCCTCATGGTATCATGAGACTGGCATGGGGTGAAGCAGGGGCTATGAGATGATGAGAAGCCATGGTTTTCGGCGGGGGGGGGGGNTAGAGAGATGAGTGTGAGGGGAGTGAATGAGAGACGGAGGGGGGCAGGGGGGGAGGGGTAGTCACATAGGTTTAATTAAGGAAGGTTGTTTTTGGGCCGTTGATCAAGTTTGATAAACGACCATGATTTGTTCAGACGTTGGGTCAGGTAGGATAGAGATTGGGCTTGGGTATTGGGTTATGTAATTGGGCTGGTTTCAATAGGCTGAAATTGAATTAAAATTGGGCTTTAATTTAAATAGGGAGGGGCTAATTGTTAAATACCCGATTAAATAGATAAATAATTAATATAAATAGCTAATAATTGCATAAAATTAAATTAAGATTAAATAGGTTGGAATTAAGGTAATTAACTAATATAAAAATATATGAAATGACTAACTATTGAATAAAAGTGTTATAAAATGCACAATTAGGCTATAATTGCAAATTTATTGTAATCATGGCCAAATCATGCCAAATTGGCTTTCTGTGAAATAATTAAATCCTAATATGATTAAAAATAATATATTGAGCTGGAAAATATTTTGAAATTATTTATAATACAATTTATGAATAATTATTGAATATATAAATACTGAATAAATTGGAAAATAATTTAATAAAAATATGAAAATATTACGGAAAAATACCAGTTATTATAAAGAGTGATTTTGAAGGTATATATGCAAATTTTAAAATAGTTTGAGGAAAAATTGGGTATCAACAAACGCCATTATTATTCAAGAGATCATTAACTATTTTTAAAAAATTAAAGGTCGCCAAAGGAAGGTCCTACTAAAAATTGACCTGGAAAAGGCTTTCGATAGACTTGAATGGTTTTTCATTTACCGCACCTTACTCTTCTTTAAATTTCCCCCGCGTATCACTAAGCTTATTATGAGCTGCATCAGTACATCTAAAATTGTTATCCTGGTTAATGGGACAAAAATAGATTTTTTCCATCCTCAAGAGATATACGACAAGGCAACCCAATGTCACCGTGCCTATTTATTCTTTGTATGGAATTACTATCCAAATACATTAACCATCAGGTTAACATTAGACTATGGGATCCAATCAAGCTCAACCCCACTGGTCTATTCTATGCGAATGACTTAACTCTTTCATTTAATGCCAATTTAAAGTCAATCCACACAATAAAGCGTAACCTTCATTTATTCTCTCAAATTTCTGGTCAAAAAATCAACAATACCAAATCAAAAATCATCTTCTCTCGAAATTGTGACACTCAAACAAAAACTCACCTCACCAATATTCTTAACATTAGAATCAGTGATAATTTTGGTAAATACTTGGGATTCCCTATTCTTACATGTAAGCCTAAGGCCTCTGACTTACGCTACATCATTGATAACTCTAAGCTTGCCAGTTGGAAAACAAATTTTCTTTCAATCGCAGGGAGAACAACCCTAGCTAGATCAACTCTCAACGCTATCCCAAACCATGCAATGCAATATCTCCTACTCCCCTCCTACACACTCAAGAAAATTTACAAAATACAAAGAGATCTTATCTAGGGCACTACCACTCTGAAAAAGAAAATTCACTACATCAAATGGTCCACCGTCATCAGCCTAAATATGTTGTGTAACGACTCGACCGGTTGTTTTGAGATCTAGCGCGTCGTTCAGTGGTTTGAAGTCGTGAGAAACTCCATTTCAGGTATTACGACCCGTGGGCATGGTCGGAATTGAATTTCGGGAATTTTAGAGTAGTTTGGAAGGAAAATTCTCATTTCAGAAGCCTTAAGTTGGAAGAATCAACTAAGATTGAAATTTTGAGTAAACGAACTCTGAATCAGGATTTGAGGGTTCCTGCAGGTTCGTATGATAATTTTGGACTTGGGCGTATGTCCGACTCGGGGTTTGGATAACCTGGGAGCGTTTCGGTGCATATTGTGGAAGTTAGCATTTTAGAAGAATTTCATAAATTTGGGCTTGAAGTGCATTTCAGAGTTATTGATATCCGTTTGGGATTCCGAGTCTGGGAATAGCTTCGTTTGGTGATTCTGGAGTTGGGAGCGCGATCGGAAGTGAATTTGGATGTCTGTAGGTCATTTTGAAGTCATTTGGCTAAAGATAGAAATTTGAAGGTTTTTGAGAAATCCGACCGGAAGTGAAAGTTTTGATATCGAGGTCGGAATGCGATTCCGGAAGTTGGAGCAGGTCTGCAATGTTGAATATGACTTGTGCGCAAAATTTGAGGTTAATCGGACGTGATTTGATAGGTTTCGGCATCGGATGTAGAAGTTGGAAATTTCTAAGTTCATAAAGTTGTGATTTGGGTGCGATTCGTGGTTCCGATGTTGTTTGATGTGATTTGAGGCCTCGAGCAAGTCTGCATTATGTTTTGGAACAGGTAGGTATAAATGGATGGGGTCCCTGGGGCCTCGGGTGGATTCCGAGTGGTTAACGGATCAAGTTGAAAGTTTGAAGAAGGCTGGAATTGTTGTCATCTGGTGTGAACGCACCTGCAAGGATTTGACCGCAGGTGCGGAGCCGCAGGAGCAGCTTTGGCGCCGCAGGTGCGAGAATGGGTTGGCTTGGCTGGGATCGCAGGTGCGATGGAATTTCCGCACCTGCGAAGGCGCAGATGCGGGTAATGAGTCGCATGTGCGGATTCGGCTGGAGGAGAAGGAAGCCGCAAGTGCGGGCTCTTGGGATCACCTGCGGAAGCGCAGGTGCGAGGACTGGATCGCATGTGTGAAAATCGGCCTGGGCAGAATGTTTTAAAACAAGGATCTTGGTTCATTTTCTCATTTTTCTCATGGCTTAGGCGATTTTAGGAGAGCTTCAAGAGGGGAATTTATTCATGCAATGTCAAGGTAAGTAACTCCTTCATGCTTCTAAGTTAAATACAAGATTATATGCATGGATTAGGCATGGAAATTGATTGGAAATTTGGAAAATCTTAAAGAAACCTAGAAAATGGAAATTTGGATTTTTAGCCACGAATTGAGCATGAATATTTGAGTAAATTGTATATTGAGTTAGTAACGCTATGGGTAGGGTATGTCTTTGAGAAATTTTGGATTTCGGGCATGTGGAACCGAGGGCATTTTGGTCATTTCACTAAGCGGGGTTGGGAAATTATATAATTTGGAATTGTTGCAAATATTAGAGTATATTTTCATTGGGTTGTCGTTGTTTGGATAGTTTTGGGGCGTTGTGCGTCCATTGGAGTCATCGGAAGGGCTTGGAGGTCGGTTATGGAATTTCGGAGCGAGGTAAGTCTCCTTTCTAACTTTGTGAGGGGGAATTGTCTCCCTATGTGAACTAATTAAGTATGTGCTACTATCTGCGGGGACTATGTACGCACGAGGTGACGGGAGTCCTGCGTAGTTGATATTATGCCATGTCCGGGTAGTCTAGGACCCACTAGCATGCCTTACGTGTTGTACATGTGATCCTGCCAATAATACTAGACTGTTAATGTTATTGAATCGGTAATTTACTTCCTACGAGGACTAGAGTGTACCTTTCTTAATCATTTAAAAGATAATTGATTCCTCCGTGGATATTTGTGTTCCTGATAAGGTTATATTAGTGAATATTATTAAACTTGGCAAATGAGTTTCAAAACAAAGATTTAAATGCAATTTTTTTCGTGTTCCTTTAAGAAGAATTTTATCATTTTCTTGAGAAGTTGTTCTCTTGATAAAAATGTGAATTTATTATGTGAATACGTGTACATATGAGCCCCTGAGTCGCAGGTATGAATCGCGAGCAGACTAGCCTTATTATTTTTATATTGACCGCGTCGCATGATCGATTCGCGAGCGGGGAAAAAATAGATGCATCTATGGTTCGAGCCGTTCGACCCTTCAGCAGTGCACAATTTATTATTATTGGTCCGCCGTTCGACCCTCGGCATTTCTTGCGCATGATAATTGCTGCGTATTTCCTGTGATTTATACATGTTTATCGGCCTAAGGAAATTCTTAATTGCCAGTTAAAAGAAGAAGAATTGATGTGTAAAATGTGAAATAAGTCTGATGTTCTCATCCCTGATTATTATTTAAATTGTCAACTGAAATGACGAAGGTGTTAAAGTGTTAAATATAAGAAGAACTGATATTCCTTATCCCTGATATTTAAATAAATTGCCTATGACATTCATGCTTAATGTCTCACTTCATTATACTAAATTGACCGCTCGCAAGTGTCTAATTCGACCCCTTGTCACTACCTCTCTGAGGTTAGGCGGGATACTTACTGATTACACGTTGTTTTTGTACTCATGCTACACTTGCTGTGCATTTTATTGCACAGGTACTCTCATAGCAATGTGGAGGATTCGGAGACTTAGGCGAGCTGCAACATCCAGAGGCGATCCGCAGCTGACAAAGTCTCCCTCGTACTATATTTATTTTCATTTTAAATTTCCTTGTCCAATTTGTAATTCGGACATGCTTTGTAATGATTGTATAAATTCATAGAAATTGCTCATGTACTTGTGACATCGGGTTCTGGGATGTATTAGGATATATTTGCTAAAGTGTAGTATTCAAACCATTATTTTTAATTAACAAATTTTTATTTGGTTAATATGTAATAAGGTGAAAGGAAATATTTTCATAAATGTTAAAACCAGAAAGTTATTTCAATTAATAAATGATTTGGCTTGCCTGACATTGATGTTCGGCGCCATCACGACCTTAGGAATTTTGGGTCGTGACTGTCATATCTCCTTTTTCCCGAAAGGGGGGATAAGGGAGTTTTTTCACTTTAAGTGACATTATTCGATTTTTGGAATTTATTTTTATTTACTCAGAGTCGCCACTCAGGTTTTTTACGGTGTTCAGGGACACTATTTATTTATTAGAAATCCCAAAACCGAGGAATTTTGACTCTGTTTAAATTGCCTGCGAACCAGAAATCCGGGTAAGGAATTCTGTTAACTGGCTTAAATTGTTTAATTACTCATTTTAGGACCTATATGTATTTATCCTTTACCGCTTTTTAACTACTTGATTTATCTAAAGAATTACCTTAATGCAAGTTACGCGTCCGTATACTTGTTTAGTTTGGCATGTCAAGAATCCTGTCACGCGTACGTGTACATAATTCACGACACTTAGTTTATTTAAGAAAAAGTTTTGGTCAAAATCGCGCGAACGCGTGCCTTGATTTATTTTGAAAAATCGTAACTATGTCACGCGAACGTATACATAATCACGTTGACAGATTAAGTCGTACCTAAATGATTTTTTACGAATATTCATAAGCGATTTTTTTCTAAGCTTATTTGAGATAATTTTGTGAAATCATTAATTTATGAATATGGAATTGTGTAAGAAGTATAAAATTTAGCTATGTAGTACTATTCAAAATTTGTCTACACTTATAAACTCAATTACTACTTAAAAGGGATGTACTAAACACAAATTATATTACAGAAGTACATTGACCCCATGAAAACAACCTCACTTGATTCCTTTCTAACAACAGTGTAGATGAATAATCGGACAACTCAAATAAACGGATAATAATATCCATTAATGAATATTTAGTGCAAAAAACAAAAAACAAAAAACAAAAAAGTGAGTCCGAACTTTTGGGAGGCATGAGAATATAAACTTTAATTAGTCAATTCCAAATCAAACCCACATAAAGAAAGTTCTATCCATTAAAGTATCTTTCACTCAACTTTAAATACCTAGTTAACAAAATTATGAGAATAAACTAAAGATCCAAACTCTAAACTCGCGTGACTTTAACACCTGAGAATAAACTCTAACATGTCCATACATTTTACAAAAGAAACACAGAAGGGCTGGAAAATAGCAAACATATCACATGCTTTTTTTTTTATGAATCTAAAATAGGAGAGTCAGAATATTGAATAAAGTAAAGAGCAAGAGAAAGAACCTTTATTGACAAGGCAAAAGACAACGGAATATTCCAAACAACGGAACTTTAGCCGAAAAAAATAGACAGCGACCAAAACCTCCAAACAACAACCCGACTCAACAGCTAGCAAAATGATAATCTCGGAGTTCCGAAATTTTAGAAATTCGAATGACGAGTTGTGCGTGATTTTGTGACCNCTTTTTTTTTGAGGTTTGGGGATGCTTTAATGGCAGTTTTGCAGCTTTATTTTTGTTGATTTTTGGCTGGGGTAAAAGGGGTTGTTTTAGTGATTAAAATGACGTAAGGAAGGTGAGAAGTTACTGCTCTGTTTCTGGGTGTTCAAGGGTGTATTTCAGGTGGAAGAAAGGTGTTCGCCTATTTTCTCTCTCTCTTTATCTTCTTCAATTTTCCCTCTCCTACGTGAGTTCACTTCTCCTATTTATAAAGAGGAACAAAGTAGTTATCTACTCTTTTGTAAAGAATTATAAGTAGGAATGTGGGATTGTGAGTGGGGGAAGTGGGGACGTGGAGAATAGAACATGAGAGGTATGGGGAAAATGGGGTTATGGTTTTTTCTTTTTTTTTTTAAAAAAAATTATTATTATTTTTTG
>MDKI01271231.1:0-25209 GCA_005239505.1 Nicotiana paniculata
AATTAATATTTACAGCAAAAATAGTATAGAATTTGGGTGTGGTCAAAAATTAGTTGTTCACACTTACTCAGTACATGGGGGTCGGTTGTACTGATACGACACTCTGCACTCTTTTGTGCAGATCTAGGTACCAGTCAGCGTTAGAGATTTTAGTAGCAGCTATCCATTATCCGAAGACACGAGGTATATCTGCCGATGTTCGCAGATCCCGAGAGTCTTCTCTTAGTTCGTATAGATTGTTTTATATTTCCTCAAAACAATTACATTATTTCTTTCAGCCCATTATTTGTAGCATTCTTTAGTAGTTCGTGAATTGTGACACCAGACCCTGGGTAGTCTTAGAGTTATTTATATAATTAGTTTGTGTCTCAGTTATTCAATTGCTTATTATTTTATATTTGGAGTATTCATTGGAAATTATTTAAATTAAGTTTACTTTAAATTTATTTATTTGTGCTTAAGTAAATAATAAAGGAAAATTAGCTAATCGAACTCTAACATTGGCTTGCCAAGCAAGAGTGGTGTTAGGCGCCATCACCATTCTTAAGGTTGGGAATTTGGGTCGTGACATATTTGTAATTAAGTTTTTACTATTAAATCTAAATAACATCCTACTTAGGTAAGAAAA
The DNA here is from genome assembly GCA_005239505.1 of Nicotiana paniculata. Taxonomy (NCBI): domain Eukaryota; kingdom Viridiplantae; phylum Streptophyta; class Magnoliopsida; order Solanales; family Solanaceae; genus Nicotiana; species Nicotiana paniculata. The sequence goes on from MDKI01271231.1 coordinate 629, forward strand.
ATACATCTATAGAAGAACAATGAATGTAAGTTGGTTTTATTATTGATTTGTTTCACGACCCAAATTCCAAATCTTAGGGATCGTGATGGCGCCTAACACCACACTTGTTAGGCAAGTCAATGTTAGAATTCGATTATCTATTTTCCTTTGATTATTTACTTAAACACAATAAAATAAATTTAAAGTAAACTTAATTTAATGATTTCCAACGAATAACTCCAATATAAAATAATAAACAAATAAATAAACCGAGCCACGAACTAATTATATATATAACTCAAAGACTACCCCAGAGTCTAGTGTCACAATTCACGAATTTCTAAAATTACTACAAATAATGGGCTGAAAGAGATAATATAATTGTTTTGAGAAAAATATAAAACAGTCTCTACAAACTAAGAGAAGACTCTCGGGATCTGCGAAAGCCGGTAGATATACCTCGTGTCTCCGGATAATGGATAGTTGCTCTAAAAAATAAAAAAATAAAAAAACCTTTACTGCTGGCCGGTACCTGGATCTACACAAAAGAGTGCAGAGTGTAGTATCAGTACAACCGACCCCATGTACTGAGTAAGTACCGAGCCTAACCTCGACGAAGTAGTGACAAAGCTACGGCGGGGCATTAATAATATAACATGTGAACCATAATAAATGAAGCAAGAAGGAAATCTAAAACAAATAAATAATAACTGTAGCACAATTAAAATAACTCAGTCGCCTTTTTCAGGTCTCAGCTATAACCAATTCTCACGTAAGTTTTCAAATTTCCAAATTTTGATTTTAAAATAACAATAATGCAAAATATGAAAAATAGTAAAGTAAAACAGTAAGTTTTCAAATCTTTGATTTTTTTTAAAATCAGTAAAACATAAGTGTCCTCCCTTATTGTTCCTTATTGCGGCGTGCAACCCGCTCCCACCCGTTCACCCTTATTGCTCCTCCCTAAATATATATCACCCTTATTGTTCCTGTTGCGGCGGGTAACCCGATCCCACCTGTCCACCCTTATCACTCATTGTTGCGGCGTGCAACCCGTTCCCACCAGACATATCATATCAGTTTATTTATAAATTTTCACAATTAAGGCCAAGCCTTTCACAATACTTTTGTCTCAACAATTATAAACAAAAAACTGTATTTTTTTCATAAACTTCATCAATATCATCTCAACCATGAAACCAACAGGAACATAAATATGTATCTCGTAAAATAATGTCAAACTGCTCAACCTTTATGTACCACAAGAAAACAACCAATACTCTTCCAAAATAATTATAACAAGACTTAACAACCAAGTAGTCGTAGAAACAATAATGAACATAGAACAATTAAGATATGAATCAATTGAATTGGAAACAGGGAAGGATCATGTTTAACAGACAATTTGGTGGTGCATAGATACTCGTCACCTCACCTATACACCAGACACATGCAAACTCACATAGCAATTAAGTTGGAGATTCATATTCCCTGAAGTCAAGATTAAACCAAGCACTTACCTCAATTTCGCATGTCACTCGCTGCTCAATCACAAGTTTTTCTTTAGAATTTGCCTCTAACCCACTGAATCGAGAAAGTACATAGTTAGAGGACCGATGCTCCAAGCTTTGTGAGAGCATTTGAATTGTAATATTGCAAAGATCCCAGAGCAACTTTGCAAAGAAATATATCGGTGCAGCCTCCGTCTACGGAGTCCAATCCAGATACTAATTTCACTGTATGTAAACTTTGCTGAGCATCATCTAGCATCAAGGTTAAAATATGACAAGAAATAGACAGCGACAAATAGTTAGGATTGGATTGCACAAGATTGTCATATATCTCGTTGTCACTCAACTGTGAACATAAATTTAATGTGCACTGTGGCTCCAAATGCCGGTCTTCTGAATAATTAGAAGTCAAGCACCATTTATAAGCATCTAACTCTTCACTTTGAATCTCAATAATAGATAGTCTGACCAACCTTAACAAAAATGGGATCATGGTTACATCAACAACCCCCACACTGTTTGTGTCAGAGACATCACTGAAAGTCATGCCTGCAACCTTGTTAAATAATTCACGATCAATGGAATGAACCAGCTTCATTAGGGGAAGGAATATTTTCCAAATCAATAACTGCATATATCTAGTCTCAGCTCCTGACTTCTTCAGAAGGTGACATATTGCACTAACAAACGAAACGACACAGTAGTTGCGCTGCTCAAAAATCCAAATATTTGCTCCCATCTACTATACCCTTGCTGAAAGTGGGAAACTCGTTAAGGAGAGTAGAGAAACTTGATGAAGGAGCAGCGTTTGTGGAAGCGAATATACAGTCCAACATCGCTGGAATTGCTGCCGGAGAAAGAGGGCGTAAGAGTTTGGCGGAGAAATTCGCTTGAAATACTTCCAACTTCGTCGAAGCTGATCTTGGCGGAGCGGCAAATTGGAGTCTTTATCCGCCATTCATCACTGCTTTAAAGTTTGCTCTCTCTCTCCATTGTTGAGTTTGTCCGGCGGCGTCTTCTAACAAGACCAACTTATTAGAAGAAAACATACACTTTGGGTTATGCCTAATGCTAGGGGCGGATCTAGAGGGTAATATATGGGTTTCCGGAGATTCATTCATTTTTGTATAGACTCTGTATTTTAGTTAAAAATATTATTAAATATTTATAAATATTTATTTTTGAACTCAATTATTATTGTATATTAATTTAAAATTGTAACAGAAACTCATATACTTAAAATTCTGAATCTGCCTTGCGTACATCCAAAGTGTGGAGGTACTAATATTACTATTATGTGAAAATTACTATTTGAATAGTCTACACCTCACGACCATGGGAACAACTGAATTTGGATGAGACGGAATTCATCATCAAAAAGTAACGTGAAAAAGTTTAATAAATACGTGCACACTATTAGGTTTTTAGGATATATACTTTTTCAATAAAAATCTATACAAAGGAATAGACATACAAATGCTTTTCGGATTTACGTACGGACTGCGCACGTAAATTGAAGTAAATAAAATTAATCTTTTTTTAAGGCTAATAAATTCGGAATGGAGTCTTGACTAGACGTTCTTTGTTTTTACTGCAATTCGTGTGGTTTCCTAGGTCCTATACTATATGTTGCTATACCTTGTATATTTGGTTTTGCGAATATCGTTCTTGACTTTTGCGATGTGTTTCTAATTTTTTTATAGTTCATGGTGCTTTATCTATGTTTTTTATTTCATCGTTTTGAGAATATTAACTCGAAAAAGTTGGAAATGCCAAAATAAATAAAAAAATGTTTTAGCTCTAACATATATTCACCTTGCGAACTCTATTTTTCAGCAAAGTAGAAGCCGTGATGCGTGTGTATCTTAAACTTCCTTTGTTGAATTCCAAAATTTTTGCATTTGAGATTTTATAAGTATTAAACGCTGAGTTGAAATATATATTTTCCGTACTCCTGGATTGTTATGGTTTAGTACTTTTTATTAAGAAATAAACTTTAGTTGGTGTTGCTTTAATGCCAGGGATATGCACTGTTCCGCTTATGTCTTGAAAATTTCTACTATTGTATCGGGTATGTCATGCAACACTAACACTTAATGCAGATTTACAATTAGTTTATACTTGAATTAGTACTATAGTATAAGTTCGATAGTAATTTTAATGTGTTGCGTTCATGGATTGTTTAATCATTAGGAAAAAAGTTGACAATAAGTGTTAAAAGAGTTTTAATCTATACGGAGTATTATATCAAATAGCAAATTTTTAATATAATTAGATCACTTTTATTATATTACAAAATATCACTTTTATGGAGTGTTGCCTATAGATCTTTTGGATAATATATAACTTTTTTAAGCTATCGGCGTATTCAAGTTAACTCGTGTTAAAATTATTTTGTGTGCAATTTAGTTATAATGTTGTTGCCCGTGGTATTTTGGTTTTAAGAAATTTATGATTCCTTTTTATACACATGCAGGGTAATTATTTGAGATGTCGACGTTGCTTCAGTATGGCAGACCAACTTTATTATTTGCATAATCCGTTGGAAACTTTCATATATGGTTCTTTGAGAAAACACATAACGAGCATAAAATAAAGAAGATGTACCATTCTTAATTTGCAGAATATCTTCTAACATGTCACTCATCATTCATCTAATAGCCAATATTATCAAAGGCTAATGCTGCTAGAAGCCTTTCTAGATATGGAAATGGAAAATCAATAATCTCTCTATTTTCAGTTGGATATGTTTATTATATTGCTTATCTCAAATATATCTATCATCAGAGCTTGATATTTTCGACTATTATTGTAAGGAAATTTATACTCTGTTTTTTGAATTCTTTTGGTTGTTTTTTCTTTTAATTGTTGTAAGTTATTAATTTGTACTTCTACTAATACAAATGTGCATTTCTATAAATCTAATAGCAGATGATTGTACATAATCAAGTAGCTTCGTAATATTCGGGTTCCAGCATCTTAATGATTTGTTTTGATATAGCTTTTAAAATTTTGAACTTGTTTAAAATACCAACTTGTTACGATCCAAATATAAACTTTGTCGTGATAGCGCCTATCGGGATACTAGGCAACCCTATTTTCTCCAAAAATACTACCAATTTAATTATAAGAGTTAAGTAAAGATTTTCAATATTAGAAATTCCCATAAAATCAAAGCTAAATTCGATTTGAAGCAAATTGCAAAGAAACAAGCCCCAAACATGAGGGTGTCACCAAGTAATGGCGCCTAAGTTCTTAAAACTATTACAACAACTGTCTAAATATCAATACAATCAGAAAAGGGAAATAGAAGGAGTAACAAGGTTTTGCGGACGCTAGTAGCTACCTTGCAGTCTCCGAAACTTAGTCGGCATGGACTCAACAATCGCCGTGCTCAAACACACCTAGATCTGCACTTGTAGTGTAGGGTGTAGTATGAGTACAACCGACTCAGCAAGTAACAATAATAAACAAGGAAGTGAGTAGTAGTGACGAACTAAGCAGAATAATCCAATTGATAATTTTCACAGTTAAAGATAAACATAAGTAAAGGATCAGTTTCATAAATTATCAACCACAACAAGGCAAATGGCCGTTAATTACAACAACAACGAAATAAATGAAACCTCACAAGCACTATCACTCAATCTCTTAGCCCTCAATGCACACTCTCAATAGGTACGTTCTCTCACTCGTGGTGTTTATACTCTGTAGGGGCTCATACAGTCCAAGTGCTAATCTTCACGGACCACTCACGTGCTATAATATCATATCTAGATCCGCACGGACAACTCATGTGTTATGGTATCGATATATGGATCCGCACGGACAACTCACGTGCTATAGTAAAATATCTCACAACAGGCCCTCAACCTCACTCAGTCATGTACCTCTCTAGCCTCACAATTCTCAATAAAGAAAGAAAAACAACCCAAATCAAGTATTACAGTGTATCGGCAAAAGATAATAAAGACTGAGGTAAACATGTACAAGAATCACTATGACTAAATATAACTATTGTCAGTAGGGATAAAGCTTAAACACGATCTCTGACATGAAAGCAGTCAAGTTCTAACAGACATGAAAGCACATAAACACGAATTAAGGCTATTAGACTTCACAACCTCACGAGACGGACCAAGTCTCAATCCCTCACGACGTACACCCACACGCCCGTCAACTAGCATGGGTGTCACCTCCACACAGTTACATCATACCAAATCTCCGGGTTTCATACCTTCAAAACCAGATTTAAAACTATTACTTACCTTATCAGCGTAAAAATCCTACTTTGGGATGCTCTCTCCCCTCGTCTAGGTCTCCAAAAATTTTGAATTTATTCACAACCAGTACAATACCATCAACATATGCTAAGGAAACGAATTCCATAAGAAAAACTACAAAGTTAGGCCAAAACCCGAAATTGGCTAAAATTCGGCCATTGGGCCCACGTCTCAAAACCTGAGAAAATTATAAAACTAGAAAGCTCATTCACTCACGGGTCTAACCATACCAAATTTATCAAAATCCAACACCGTTTGGTCCCTCAAATCCTCGCATCAACTTTCCATAATCCAAGCCCTAACCCCTCAACTTCACCCCTAATTCCAACTAATTACATAATTAAACAACGGAAAATCACCATAAACACAAGTATTAGGGATCAAGCAACTTACCTCACTAATAATACCAACACCAGAAGTTCAAAAACCAGAAAAACAACAACTCTTAACCCCAAAACCCAATTCGTTAACCACCCGAAATACACCCGAGACCCTCGGGGACCCAACTAATAATACCAACAAGTCCTATACCAATATACGAACTTAGTTGAACCTTCAGAACTCTCAAAATAACATCAAAACACTAAATTACCCTTGGATTCATGCCTAAGAACTTCTAAACTTCTGAATTCCGTAAACGATGCTGAAACCTACCAAACCTCGTCTGAATGACTTAAAATTTTGCACACACGTCATAGTTGACACTGCGAAACTACTCCAACTTTCGAAATTCCATTCCGACCTTGATATCTAATTTTCCACTTCCGACCAAAATCGCCAAATTTTCAAATTTCGTCAATTCAAGCCTAATTCTACCACGGATATCCAAATTACATTCCGGACGCGCTCCTAAGTCCAAAATTCCCTAATGGAGCTATCTGAATCATAAAAATCCAAATTCGAGACTGTTCACACATAAGTCAACATCCAGTTGACTTTTCCAACTTAAGCTTCATAATAAGAGATTAAGTGTCTCATTTCACTCCAAAACCACTCCGTACCTGAACCAACCAACCTGAAACCATACAATATAGTTTAATAATACATAAAGAAGTAGAAATGGGGGGAAAGGGGGCTATAACTCTCGGAACGACCGGTCGGGTCGTTACATCCTCCCCTTCTTAAACAAACGTTCGTCCTCGAACGAGTCTAGAAACATACCTGGAGTGTCAAATATGTGTGGATATCTGCTCCGCATTTACCGCTCGATCTCCCAAGTGGTCTCCTCCACGGACTTCCCTCTCCACTGCACCTTCACTGAAGTTATGTCTTATGATCTCAACTTTCAAACCTGCCGATCCAAAATAGCCATCGGCTCCACATCATAAGTCATATCACCCTCCAACTGAACCGTGTTGAAGTCCAAAACATGGGACAGATCGACAACATACTTCCGAAGCATGAAAACATGGAATAACATATGCACACTCGACAAACTAGGTGGCAAGGCAAGCTTATAAGCCACCTCCCCTATCCTTTGAAGCACTTCAAAAGGCCCAATGAACCGAGGCTCGACTTTCCCCTCTTTCCAAACCTCATAACACCCTTCATGGTTGATACCTTCAGCAAAGTCTTCTCCCCAACCATAAATGACACATCCCGGACCTTCCTGTTTGCATAGCTCTTATGCCTATATTGTGTCGTGTGAAGCAGCTCTGGACCAACTTCATTTTATCCAATGCATCCTAGACTAAATCTGCACCCAAGAGCCTAGCCTCACCCGCTTCAAACCAACCAACTGGAGATCTACACCTCCTACGGCCCTCCATTGAATACTAGACTGATAACTGTTGTTATACGCAAACTCTGCGAGCGGCAAAAATTAGTCCCATGAACCCCCAAAGTCAATGACACAAGTGTGCAACATGTCCTCCAATATCTGAACAGTGCGCTCGGACTGCCCTTCCGTTTGAGGGTGAAAAGTTGTGCTCAACTCAACTTGAGTACCGAACCCTCAGTGCACGGCCCTCCAAAGTTGTGATGTAAACTGAGTACCTCTATCTGAAATGATGGAAATTGGGACACCATGCAGGCGAACAACTTCTCGAACATAAATCTCAGCCAACCGCTCTGAAGTGTAAGTAGTACCAACATGAATGAAGTGCGCAGACTTGGTTAGTCGATCCACAATAACCCAAATAGCATTGAACTTCCTCGAAGTCCGTAGGAGCCCAACTAAAAAGTCCATAGTGATCCGCTCCCACTTCCACTCCGGAATATCTAACCTTTGAAGCAAGCCACCCGGTCTCTGATGCTCATACTTAACCTGTTGACAGTTGAGACACCGAGCTACAAACCCAAATATATCCTTCTTCTTTTGTCTCCACCAATAGTGATGTCTCAAATCCTAGTACATCTTCGCGGCACTCGGATGGATGGAATACCGGGAGCTGTGGGCCTCCTGAAGAATCAACTCCCGAAGCCCATCTACATTAGGCACACATATCCGGCCTTGCAACCTCAACACGCCGTCATCAAAAATAGCCACATCCCTAGCATCACCTCACCGGACTCTATCCTGAAGAACAAGCAAGTGAGGGTCATCATAGTGACGCTCTCTAATACGGTCATAAAGAGAAGACCTGGAGACCATGCAAGCCAATACATGACTAGGCTCCGAAATATCCAATCTCACAAGCTGGCCCGCTAAGGCCTTAACATCCAATGCCAAAGGTCTCTCCGCTGTAGAAAGATATGCTAAACTCCCCAAACTCTCCGCCCGGTGACTCAAAGCATCGGCCACCAAATTGGCCTTCCCCGGATGGTATAAAATAGTGATACCATAGTCCTTAAGAAGCTCCAACCATCTCCGCTGACGCAAATTAAGGTCTTTCTACTTAAACAGATGCTACAGACTCCGATGATCAGTATAAATCTCACAATGAACCCTATACAAATAATGACGCCAAATCTTCAAGGCGTGAAAAATGGATGCTAACTCAAGATCATGCACTGGATAATTCTTCTCATGGGTCTTCAACTAACGTGAGGCATAGGCAATCACCCTACCCTCCTGCATCAAAACACAACCAATGCCTATCCTCAAGGAATCACAATACACGGTATAAAAACATGAAGTTGATGGAAGAACTAACACTGGAGTTGTGGTCAAGGCAATCTTGAGCTTCTGAATTCTCTCCTCACACTCATCTGACCACCTTAATGGAGCATCCTTTTTAGTTAATTTGGTCAAGGGCGATGCAATAGATGAAAATCCTTCCACGAAGCGATGGTAGTAACCTGCCAAACCAAGAAATCTCCTAATCTCCATGGCTGAGGACGGTCTAGGACAACTTTACACCGCCTCTATCTTTTTCGGATCCACCTGAATACCCTCACTGGACACCACGTGCCCCAAGAATGCCACTAAACTGAGCCAAAACTCACACTTGGCGAACTTTGCATAAAGTTTCTCCTCCCTCAATCTCTGTAATACAACCCACAAATGTTGATCATGCTCCTCCTGGCTACATGAGTACACCGGGATGTCACCAATGAATACAATAACGAAGGAGTCCAAATATGGCTAGAATACATGGTTCATCAAATGCATGAACACATCTGGAGCATGCCTGAATGGACGGCCTCTACCGTGCTGGAGTTGACCCCCATGAGGAGCAACACTGAATCCACCTGGTCCACGAGTCCTCTTGGCCTCCCTCTCAACCCTCTCCTTACCGCGAACCATCTCAATTTGTCGTGCAATGTCGACAACCTCATCAAAGGTGGCACCATATACCCTCTCTCGAGTCATAAGCAATTGCAGCTGAAAAGTGAGACCATCTATAAACCTCATGATAGCATGCTAGGAAAACTCCGACAATCGCATCTCATACTACGTCACAGACATATCACCCTGGTGAAGCTACTCAAACTGTCTGCGCAGCTCCTCTCTGCGGTACTGAGGCACAAACTTCTCCAAAAATACCATGAAGAACTGCTGCCAATTGAGGGGTGTTGCGCCAATAGTCCTACGCCTCTCATAAGTCTCCCACCATCAGAGTGCAACCCCAGAAAACTAAAATGCAGTGAATGATACCCCACAAGTCTCCAAAATACCAGTTGTGCGGAGTATCGTCTAACACTTGTCCAAGAAATTCTAGGCATCCTCTCTCTCTCTCTATGACACTAAAAGGTGGAGGCTGGAGTCTCCCAAACCTCTCCGGCCTATGCTGATCATCCTCTGGCATAGTAGGAACTACATGCTCCTGAGCAGCTACAACCGACTGGGCTGGTGGTGCCCCGGTATCTGGAGTCCCTGAACAACCGGCTCCGATATGCTGGGGACGGGAGTCTGGGTGCCTTCCCCAGCATGAGAAGTGGTTGCGCTCGTAGTAACTGAGGCCGCCTGAGCAAGGCCAATACATACTGATAAAATCTGGGCTAGAGCCTCCTGAAGGCTAGGAATCACAATAGGCACATGTGGTGCCTGAGCTGGTCCCGCTGGAACATCTACTATGGGGACCTGGTCCTGATATGGGACAACTAGGGGATCTGCAGGTGCTGCCCTCAGCTGTTGCGCGAATGGTGTCTCTGTCCTCTACCACGGCCTCAACATCTCGCGACCCTAGTTGGTGGTACTGGTGGCTGGCCCTCCTGACCGGTAGCACGAGTCCTCACCATCTGTGAGAGACTGAAATAACATAGATGTTTATTTACCAGAATAAACAGATCGCCCAACAAGAATCCAAGAATGAGAAATTTTCCTAAGGGTTGTGCAGCCTCTCGAAGATAAGTACAGACGTCTCCGTACTGATCCGCAAGACTCTACTAACCTGCTCGTGACTCGTGAGACCTATGTAACCTAGGCTCTATTACCAACTTTTCACGAACCAAATCTAAACCTTATCGCGATGGCGCCTATCATGATACTAGGCAAGCCTATTTTACCCAAAAATACTACCAATTTAATTATAAGAGTTAAGTAAAGATTTTCAATATTAGAAATTCCCATAATATCAAAGCTAAATTCAAATTTAAATCAAATTGCAAAGAAACAAGCCCCAAACATCGAGGTATCACAAAGTCATGAGCGTCTAAGTACTTAAAACTATTACAGCAATTGTCTAAATGTCAATACAACTAGAAAAAAGGGAAATAGAAGTAGTAACAAGGTCATGCATACGCTGATATGCAGTCTCTGAAACTCAACCGACCTGGACTCAACAATCTCCACGCTCAAACACACCTGGATCTGCACATGTAGTGCAGGGTGTAGTATGAATACAGCTGACTCAGCAAGTAACAACAATAAATAAGGAAGTGAGTAGTAGTGACGAGCTAAGGAGAATAATTCCATTGATAATTTTCGCAATTAAAGATAAACATGAGTAAAGGATCAGTTTCATAAATTATCAACTACAACAAGGCAAATGGCAGCTAATTACAACAACAAAAAAATAAATGAAACCTCACAACATTGTCACTCAATCCCTCAGCCCTCAATGCACACGCTCAATAGGTATCTGCGCTCATTGTGGGTGTTCAGACTTCGGAGGGGCTCCTACAGCCCAAGAACTAATCTGTACGACCACTCACGTGCTGCACAGACAACTCACGTGATATAATATCATATGTGGATCCGCACATACAACTCGCGTGTTATGGTATCAATATCTGGATCCGCACGGACAACTCACGTGCTATAGTACAATATCTCACAATAGGCCCTCGGCCTCACTCAGTCATATACCTCTCTAACCTCACAGTTCTCAACAAAAAAAGTATTACAGTGTATCAACAAGAAGATAACAGACACTGAGATAGACATGTACAAGAATCGTTATGACTGACTATAACTATTGTGAGCAGGGATAAAGCCTAAACATGATCTCTAACATGAAAGCAGTCAAGTTTTAACAGACATGAAAGCACATAAACACAAATTAAGTCTATTAGACTTCACAACCTCACGGGACAGACCAAGTCTCAATCCCTCTTGGCGTACACCCACACGCCCGTCACCTAGCATGGGTGTCACCTCCACACAATCACATCATACCAAATCTCCGGGTTTCATACCCTCAAAATCAAAATTAAAATTGTTACTTATCTTATTAGTATAAAAATCCTACTCCGGGATGCTCTCTCCCCTCGTCTCGGTCTCCAAAAGCTCTGAATCTATTCACAACCAGTACAATACAATCAACATATGCTAAGGAAATGAATTTCACAAGAAAAACTACAAAATTAGGCAAAAACCCAAAATTGGCTAAAACCCGGTCCTTGGGCCCATGTCTCGAAACCCGATAAAAATTACAAAACTAGAAAGCTCATTCACTCACGAGTCTAACCATACCAAATTTATCAAAATCCAACATCGTTTGGTCCCTCAAATCCTCACATAAACTCTCCAAAATCTCAAGCCCTAAACCACTCAGCTTCACCCCTAGTTCCCACTAGTTACATGATTAAACAATGGAAAATCACCATAAACAAGAGTATTAGGGATCAAGCAACTTACCTCACTAATATCCCTTGAATTCCCTTTCAAAATCACTGCCAAAAGTTTCAAAACCGACTAAAAAATGGTGAAGAATAGACCAAAATTCGCAAAGTGTGATATTTATACATTCTGCCTAGGCTTTTCGCATCTGCGGCCAAGTTCGCGCGCCTAAGGTACCACACCTGGGAGGACCACTTAAACGCTCAGCTTTCGCACCTGCGCCCATGTCTCACACATGCGTGTTCGCAGGTGCGGCCAAATCTTTGCGCCTGCTCTCCAACCCTAGACTTCCCAATTCTGCATATGTGAGCCGCCCTTCCGCGCCTGCGACCTAGCACCTGCGGCTCCCCATCTTCAGGTGCGGAAAAACACCAGAAGTTCAAAAACTAGAAAAACAACAACTCTCAACTCTAAAACCCAATCCATTAACCAGCGGAAACACACCCGAAGCCCTCAGGGCCCTAACCAATAATACCAACATGTCCTATACCAATATACGAATTTAGTTTAACCTTAATAACTATAAAACCAACATCAAAACGCCTAATTACCCTTGGATTCGTGTCTAAGAACTTCTAAACTTCTGAATACCGCAAACGACGCCCAAACCTGCCAAACCTCGTCCAAATGACCTCAAATTTTGCACACACGTCACAATTGACACTACGAACCTAATACAACTTCCGGAATTTCATTCCGACTCCGATATCTAATTTTGCACTGCCGACCAAAATCGCCAAATTTATTACTTTTGTCAATTCAAGCCTAATTCTACCACGGACCTCCAAATTACATTCTGGACGCGCTCCTAAGTCCAAAATCCCTTAACGGAGCTACCCGAATAATAAAAATCCATATACGAGATCGTTCACACGTAAGTCAACATCCGATTGACTTTTCCAACTTAAGCTTCCTAATAAGAGACTAAGTGTCTCATTTCACTCCAAAACCACTCCGGACCCAAATCAACCAATCTGATACCATACAATATTGCTGAATAACACAAAAAGAAGCAGGAATGGGGAAAACATGGTTATAACTCTCGAAACGATCGACCGAGTCGTTTCAACCAATCACTTAGAGGATTTCTCTTTGTAGGTTACTAACTTTTTTTTTGCCTTTAAGCTATTATTACATTCAAATGGTAGTGAATCGATACTCTTCATCAATTATGTTAAAACTTGCCAACGTTAAACAAATAATTAGAATGCTTTTCGTTCTTCTTCTCCTAGACATTTTGTACGCACATACATGAAGTATTTCATAAATATGTTGAGTAATTTTCTTTACAATTTACTCAAGCAAATGACATACTCTTTAGGAGTGTATGTATGTTTTTTAACCTCAATAATAACATACTTATATGAATATGATTTACCACTAATTAGGACGATATGTGATAGTGGGAGACAAAACGTCTAAATGAAACCAACAGTTGCAGATAAAGTTTTATGGAACATTGAAAAATGTGGCTATGAGTATCATCAATAGTTATCGTTATTAAAGCACTTATTTGTTAAAGTATGTGAATGAAGAAGAGAAAGTTCACGTATAGAAACTTGATGAAGAAAAAATGGTAAAATGTCTATGGTCTAGATTAGATGCCCATTGTTGATACCCAATTTTTCCTCATTTTTTTTCATTTATATATGTGTGTGTGTGTGTGTGTGTGTGTACTTTTTAAATAGTGCATATGCATCACTATTTATTTACAAGCATGGACAAGCAATTTTCATAATTTTCTATATTTTTTTAAGGCTTTAAATTAATTTATTTCTGAATTTTATTATATAAATCTCCAATAATTACCCTACAAATTACTTTTGTGATGATTTAATCATATAAATTTATCAATATAAGGTTTTAAATATTTTTAGTGTATTTTTTTAATTGCAATTGCATTTTTTGCTAAATTGCATATTTTTGCAATAATAAACTATATGCATGCGTAACCACATTCATTTTTGCAAAACTAACTTCTTACACTTTTATAATGTTAAGTAATTATTTTTAATCATTTTCAGGCACAAATGATATTTTTTTTATTTATTTATTACTTTAATAAATTATTTATTTGATTAAAATTGGGTATTTAAAAACTAGCCTAAATTCCTAATCAATTTCGGACCTAATACCCAACCCAATACCCTATACACCAGCTCAATAATACCCAACCCAAATCAATTAACCTTATCCCTACCACCCGGTCGGTACCCATCTATTATAACCCGCCCCGGTCACTTTTAAATCCTAGTCGTTGATCTTGAAAGATCAACGGCCCACATCCCTTCTCCCTCTTTTAATTAACCAAACCCCACCAAACCCTAGCCATTCACCCAACCCGCCGCCCTCATATGCTCTCATCCCTCGTCTTCTTTAACAAAACCCTAGCCCTTGTTCTATCAAATCCCCCTAAATCTGACCCCAAATCGAAATCCATCATGGATTCCCTTACCTTATTCGCATATCATCATCCATTGGCCACTTGTCTATGGTCCTATTTAGTTACTTTCCTAACATGACAAGCAAATCTTGTCGAAATTGAATCAAATCGGTTCGACTTTTTGATTTTTGTGGTTATTCCGTCCATATTCATCTCTGAAACTTTATGAGTAACGAGCATGTTCATATCTTCTTTGATTCTTACTTACCCCAAATTAGGGTTTTCAAACCCATTCAATCTGACCTAAATAGGTCTGATTTTCTGATTTTTAACGCTATTCTGCTTCTATTCATCTCATCTCGTGTGATTTTACCTTATTTTACTTTGTATTTTCTTTTTTTATTGATTTCATACTTCCCTTAAAAAACTAGGGTTTGAATTTTCTTTTCCTTTCTTATTGATTCTAATGAATCTTTCATTTTTGTGTTCGATTACCTTCTCTCTTCATATTTTTCTTGACTTTTACTTCAATATCTTCCTTAAATGATTTTGTCTGGTACTATTTATGCTTCCTTTAATATTTGTTAGATACTCCGAATAATCTCTTTGTTTGGGTATTAGTTGTGTTTCCTTTTATACTTACCCGATATTTTGAATAATTTACGTTTCCCTAATTTGACCTGCCCTAATATTCTGAACGATTTTATTATTAGTATTATATGTTTATGACTTAAATATTCTGAGTAATTTTAAGTACTTCCTTAACCTACTTAATTTATGCCCTAAATCACATATTATTAATTTTGCAAATATCTCCTTACATGTCACTGATTTGTTTCCATGTTTATCTGTTGATTTACATTGCTATATATACTCTTCCCCCCATTCCCTTTGGGGACACTCAATTTTCTGAACTTAACATACCCCACTAGACCTAAAGTCACTCTGTATTCTGTCTTTGGCTGGCTAGAAGTCAAGGCCACTTGATTCTGAGATACTGTTATACTTCTTCTGTGCATTTCTTCGCTTAATTGGTGAGTCGCTTGACTTCTGCACTTTCATATTTTTATATCCCTGATTTGCACATATTATTGGTATTGAATCCTTGATTCAATGTGCATATGAGTAATGTTTAGGCATTATCTTTACTAGTTTGCATGTCTTAACTCCTTTAACACTTAATCGCTCTTAATGTTACTTTTTTCTAAAGTTGTTTGAACTTTTTTAGGGCATCAACCCTTAAATCCCAATAAACATGTCTATCCCCTTACCCTGAATCTCTGTATTTATCGCCTCACATCCATGACTCTTACTGCTAGTTGCAACTTGCCTCTTTGCTATCATGTAAATGTGATTACTCAACCCCTACACCCCTCTGATATTATTTGTAATGATTGTCTCATCATGCATGTGATATAAAATGGGTCCCCTTTGTTTAGACTAATATAACAATAATATCTACTATTGTTGTCTTAACTTGTGGCTGCAAGTTCACCCCTGATAATATGATGCCCTCCCCTTTCAATGATAATGTTCTGGTTTCTTGATAATAACATTAGGTTAAGTACTTAACGTGATTCAGCATGCTTTAACTCACTTTGCACCTATGACTTTTCCAAACTTGCAAACATACTCATTGTCAATTGTTTTACTATGTGACTGTTATTGTGCTGAGTATGAAACATGTTTATCAGTTTCATTAAACTAGTTCTTGCTTGAGTTCTGTGATGTATTTAAGTGTCTGCATGTTGACCCAATTTGGTTATGTCTGTTTAAATCAACTCCTGTTTTCTCAATTTTGGTCTTTCTCTTTTGTCACTCTAACTCTTCGAATCCTACTCTTAATCAATGATGTTTAAATTATGTCCTTTGTCCTTCCTAGTATGAGCACTGCTCAGTGTTCATTGGAGACCCTTGTGAACTCTGATACACTAGGATTTGGTCCCTAGTCTTCCTTTGAACTGTTTTTGATCAATTTCTCTAGTATGAGCACTGACCTAGGTTCCTGAAGCCCTTGGAATTCTGACACACTAGAGATTTGGGTTATGATTGGTTATCCTTGAAATATGTATGAAGCATTCACTACTAGTTATGGTGTATCTATGAACATGGGCTTTTGGAGCTACTGTGAGTTGAAGACCTGGCATGTCCATATGTATTTGGGCATGTTGTAGGCTTCCTATAGTTCTATTTACTTTGTAATTGATTCATTAAATCCTGGTCTTTAATAATTATTTGTAACAACAATTCTAGGGGTATTAGTAAAATTGGGAAAGGGTTCATATTTTTATATTTGCTATAAAGTGGGGTAGAAATTCCACCTATAGAATTAATGTTATATGTTGAATGTTATATGTTAGAAATCATGCTTCTAGGTGTCTTGTCGTGTTCAGTAATTATGTGCTAGCAACCATGTCCATAGGCTCAATGCTTGGCTTGATTATGTTATGTTACAAACCATAGACATGTTATGGTCCAATATGTGTGTGAATTCCTGCTTGCATATTGTTTCGTTCAGATTGTGAAACCGTGTCTATAGGATTCGACGTTGTTCAGATTATAGAAATAATGTCTATAAGATTCAAAACTGTTCAGATTATAGACATCATGTCTATAGGATTCAAAATTGTTCAGATTATAGAAATCATGTCCATAGGGTCTAAACGCGTTCAAATTATAGAAATCTTGCCAATAGGATCTAAACTGGATCAAGTTATAGAATGCACACTTTAGTATGTTAAATTGTTATTTATGCCTGATTACTGTGTTGTTATCCTCACTAGAAAGCATGCTTATAGGATTAAAACGAATAATTATAAGTCTATTTTCGTGACTTGCCTTACTATCGCTTAAAAACACTTAGATACCATGCTGATAGGATTAATCGTATGATACTAAATCAGTAGGCAAACTTTTATAGGTTCTAATAATCGCATCAAGAAACTGATTTTTATCACATAGATATCCTGTCTATAGGATTTTGCAATTAATGAAGCATGATAATACTAATCAGTTTGCGTGCATTTGGTGCCTAAATGCGGAGGCTAATTTGATCCCTTACTTATTTCTATTTTGAAGTCCTAACTATTTTTTATGTCACATAGTTTTATCCTTTTGAGCAACCTAAGTTAAGGTGTAGAACCACCCTGAAATAGAGGTCCAAACGCCTCCTGGACCGTAGGCATGGGAAGGGTAGTGAACACATAGGGTACGACTTAGATTTGATTAGAGCACTTTAGGTAAATAACTTAAAGATAGTTTGTGCCCGCTGAAGAATATGAGTAACACCCCGTCTTAAGGGAGTCACGAAGTATTGTTTATGTTGCACGGGGTGATCCTTTAGGCTAAAAAACTTAGGACCCCCCCCCCCCTTTATGTTTTAAAATAAATCGTTTATTTCATTTGTGGAATGTTTCTTTTCTCTTGGACTAATTCACATGATTTGAGTTCGGTCGGGACCCACTGTTGTGGACCTCGAGGAGTGCTTAACACCTTCTCCTGAAGGTAATTTGAGCCTTTACCCGATCTTTGGTGATTCAAACTAGTAAATCCAAGTCACTTGCATAATAGGTGCCCTAACGCACCTTAATCTGTTAGGTGACAACTCTCTCTTTTATTGACCTTTCCTTCCTTTTTAAAAGAGTTGTCAATGTCGAAACCCGATTTCGCGAGAAAAAAGGAGGCGCGACATCATGGCGACTCTGCTAGGGATATCCTTAGGATCTTACCATAATGAACTTGGTTCGTGTGAATTATCTCCATCGATAAGTGTGTCTTTATTTTTTTATGCTTAAATTCACCGTTTATTTGCCTCATGCACATCCCTTCCTATTTTCTATGTTACATGCGATTCTTCGTTTAATCTTGTTACAATATTCAAATCCTATTATAATTTTTCCACTATACGAACTAACTCCTTCCTTGTTTTTCTTTCTTTCATGTCTTTACAATTATTAAATACCGCATTTATCACTTTTCATCATGTAAATACTTGACAAGGTGTTGTTTTAATTTTGGATAATTACATGCTCTGCATCATATTCCACTCGTGCGCAATTAATACCATAGCGGCACTTGGTGAGTGTCCGCGCTCTTCCTATATTACCCTTTTAAATTTGGAAAGGCTTATTTGCGGTAAAACTAGTCGATAAGCGGTGCAGTCAACTATTTCGTCCCTTTCCCTCTCAAGTTGTCCGCTTGAGGGTACCAGCCTAGACTTCTATAGAAAATCCTACTCTGATGTAACTGTGCATGCATCATGTCCAAACCTAGCATGAGTTAGTATGTTGTCCGCATAATAACTCTCTAAGGCAAGCCTTGTCCAAAGCCCATCAGGATTTCCATAATCCCCAACGGGAACGATCATGATATGTGCATTATTTGGAGAAAATGTGCAGATATACTAATCATTAATGTGTAAGTAGTCAAACCCTGAGGGGGAAAGGGCTAACTTTATCTGTTATGCAAAAATGAGGCACGAAGTCCCCAGGTTCGGCATGGTCGGAAGTATCTCACCTTTTTTGCTAGACTGGTGGGAAAATTTCTTGCCAAGCTACAAGAACCATGTGAAAAGAATTCTCGGAAATTTACCTTCTTTGTTGGACATTCAGCCAAACAACGTACTGATCGAGGCCACTACTATGTTCTGGGATGAAAATAGGGATGTCTTCTGTTTCGGTAATATAGAGAAGACTCCCCCCCTTATGGAGGAAATATGAGATTTTGTTGGGCTACCCTGGGATAGTCCCGGTTTGTTGGTACCGAAATATCGTACTTCTAGGGGGCTCCTGAAAATGATGGGTCTTATAAATAATGACAAGTTAGTCAGCTTGAATAAGTCCTACATACCTTTCAACTTCCTTTACGAGCGTTATGGGAGAAACACATACTATCGTATTTATCATGATGAGTTTGCCATCACTTCCTTGGACTGGACTCATCGTCGGATTTTTGTGTTCATCGTCTGTTTTCTAGGTATGATAGTTTCCAATTCAAGGAGAAAAAATTCACACTCGTTTGGCTATGGTCACCAAGACCTTAATGGAAGGTATTGAGGGACAGACTTACACTATTGTTCTAGTGATCGTGGCAGAGCTATAACGAGCCTTGGACCGCTGATAGAAGGGATTCAGACATTTTGAGGGTTGTAATTTGTTGTTGCAAATATGGTTGTTGGAGCATCTTCAAAGAGGATAGTGTCGTCATGAATTTCCAAGGCGACCATGGAATGACCACATAGCTTTTCACCTTCCAAAAAGAATGACTTTCATCCCAGAAAGGTTTGCACAACCGGAACACGATGTGGATTGGGTACACTTCTTTAGCAATTTGACTGATGACAAGGTCCATTGGATGTTCGAGTGGTTCCCTACTAGCGAGTTCATTAATCAGGTTCAGGGATGTTCCTCACTTAGTGCTGATCGGGTTGAGGGGTATCTACCCTTATGCTCCTATCAGGGTCATGAGATAGGTTGGGAGAAAACAAGTCATACCACGAATCTCCAAGATGGTTCATTACAAAGTAGACTTTCAGGGTGATGTCATTCCATTCAAGTGTGAGGCCCAACGCAAGTGGCATCTAAAGATTATTGTGGAGAAAGATACCATCCAACCGGATTGGTACCACACCGGTCATTTATATTTCTACTTGTCATGGTTGGATGATGACATAGCAGGAGAAGTCGAGCCACAGATCGATCGAGGAAACAGGGTCATAGACGATGTTGCTGAAGCACAAGTAAAATACAAGACGTTGCGCAAGAGAATCCTTGAGTATGAAGTCAGACATTTGGAACAACTCAAGATAGACATGGAATCAATCAATGAACAGAGGGAAGTTGCTACAAAATCAACATAGAGGTTGGAGTACTTAGAGCAGGGTTTGAGGGAACTTGAAGGGAAGATGAGGAAAAGGATCGTGGATTGTCAGAATGCAGAGGGCAACAAAGGATGACATCTAGCAAGGGCGTATCTTCTGTTGGACATGCGCGACCTGGGGAATCTGATTGATGGGGCCAAGAAGGCCAAGCTTAGAGAAGGTCCCTCCCGGACCAAATAGAGTAGAATTGTTGTTTACTTTTTTTTATAGATTCGTTGATTGTAATAAGGCAAATTCCACTAGCAACTCTTTTAATTATTGTCATTTTAGAGGTTTGACCTACTTATTACATTAATGAAATGAGGTAGTTATCAACATTAAGCTTCTACAAATCTACGCGTCGCTAGGCCTACCTCAGGCACAATAAGGTCCCCAAAACTAGGACGCGAATTTATGATTTTTTTATATACTGCAAATATCCTTCCAAAATCCCCTACTCACTTATTTACCTTTTTGCTTTTCTTTGTTTAATTATTCCCATCCCCTAAGGTTGGTTCGTGCATAGTGGCATGAGATCCATAGGTCTTTCACCTCTTCCAACTCCAAGTGATCCTAAATGTAAGGGAAAGGCTAAGATGGATAACATGAGTGGTATCGGGAGAGACAACACTGCGCATGCAGAAAATGTTGAAACTTCAAATGGTCGAAATACTTCGACACAGAATGATTTGGTTCTCGGTTGGAGCAGAAAATACTGGAATTGCAAGAGGAACTTGAGCATGTTCGCAACTTGGAAAACCTATCCTCCTCCTTAAATGTCCCATATATTAATCAACATAACGCCCAAAACCCAGCACCTCCTCAAAACACACTAAACCAACATCCACAAAATCCTCTGAACCTCATCAATACGCCACACCTCCTAAAAATCCAAACCCTCCACCAGTACCAACTCCTCCTCAACACCAACATCTTCCAACTCAGTATCCACAAACTACTACCTACCACACCCCTCAAAATACACCGCAAACTACCCCCGATCCGCATAACTCAACTAATGATCACCACTACATCCAAATCCCCGATATCCACAAAAACAACCCCATATATGTAGAAACTCTACCTCACCCTACTCAACAAACCCCATACACACCAGAATCCGTCGAGAAGGACCTGCTCATCGAGAATATGGAAGAGGAGCTTAAGAATCTCACAAGTCGAGTCCAAGGTGCTAAAAGAGGTAAAGGCATTGAGGGTTTGAACTATGAAGATATGTGTAGACGTAGAAATGTTAGAGGGTTACAAACCTCCCAAGTTCGAGATGTTTGACGGAACAGGTGCCCAAATGTGCATCTAAGGATATACTGTGACAAACTCGTAAGAGTTAGAAAGGTTGAAAGGATTCGCATGAAATTGTTCATGAGAAGTCTCACTGGAGACGCCTTATCTTGGTACATCACCCAAAATCCCAAGAAGTGGGTTAACTGGGTAAGCATGGCATCAAATTTCATGGATCGGTTCAGGTTTAATATGAAAAATGCACCAGACGTCTTCTACATACAGAATCTCAAGAAAAAACCAATAGACATTTTCCGTGAGTATGCTAATCGGTGGAGATTGGAAGCTGTGAAAGTAAGGTCGGCATTAGAAGAAGAGCAGATGAACAAGTTCTTCGTCTGGGCCCAGGATCCACAATACTATGAAAGGTTAATGGTTATCGAAAATCATAAATTCTACGACATCATCAAGTCGGGGGAAAGGATTGAAAAAGGGATCAAGAGCGGAAGGGTAACTAATTTTGAGGCATTACATGCTACAAACAAAGCATTGCAGTCAGGGGGTATATCCAAGAAGAAAGAAGTAGGGGCCGTGATGGTAGACCAAGGTCCAAAATCACCTCTTACATACCAAACACCTCCATCCATATATCAACCTTCACCTCCCAGATATCCACAACCCCCGCCGCCTACCACACTCATAACACCAAACCAACATACTATCACTCCCCTCCATCCCGCCAAAACTATCAGAAACCCAGACCAAATTGCGACTGCAGGCCGCCCAGACAATACACCCTTATTGCTGAACCAATCAATCAATTATATGAGAGGCTGAAATCTGCTGGATATGTCACCCATATTCCCGATATTTCCATGGAAAACTCTCCTCAATGAGTCAATCAAAATAAAACATGTGCCTACCACTCCGGCATGAAAGGTCATACCATCGATGAATGTCGCACTTTGAAAGACAAGATACATACATTAATTGATACCAAGGTTATACAATCAAAGGAGGATACACCTAATGTTTGCAACAATACCCTCCCATATCACAGGGGCGAAGGGGTGAATGTGATAGAGACCGACGAAGAATGGGACCCGAAAGGGTCAATTGGGCTTATTCGAAAAAGTGATGACCCAAAGAAACCTGCGGTCACTCTCACTCCTATTGTGGTACAGATACAGCCACCAGTCGAAGTTGAAGTAACCGCACCAACCCCGTTCGAGTTGGAAGTAACAACACCTACAGCTACCCCTGCTCCATTTGAAGTAGAAGTAACCACACCTTTCACTGTGACGGTGGCATCCACACCGCCCTTTAAGTCCAATGTTGTACCGTGGGACTATGTTGCATAAGCCAGGAGGAAAGGAAAAGAAAAAATGGAAGAATCTGGTGAAGCACAATGGATGACCAGGACCGATAGGGTTTACACACCGGAGAATTTGGGAGGAATAAGTAAAGAAGTTGCTTCCAACAGCCCATCATTGAGACCGGCCCAGATGATCTCTGGAGGAAGGTGCAATCGAGAGAATATTCTATAGTAGACCATCTGGAAAAAACTCCTGCTTAGATATCCATCTTATCATTACTGTAGAATTCTGAAGCACATAGGAATGCATTGATGAAGGTATTGAATGAAGCTTATGTGCCTAGCAATATCACCAGTGGGGAAATGGCTAACATGGTAGGGCAAGTACTGGAGATCCACAAGATCATTTTCCATGAAGATGAACTACCACCAGAGGGATTAAGCCACTATAGGGCGCTGCTCATCACGATATAATGCGAGGATAAATTCATTGACAGGATTTTGATAGATGGAGGTTCTAGTATCAACATCTGTCCACTAACAACTTTGGAAATATTGGGTAAAGGTTTGCATGAAATACGAGCAGGGACTATGAACATGAAGTCATTCGATGAGTCTCAAAGGGCCACAATCGTGGAAACCAATCTTTGCTTACAAATGTGCCTGACTTGGTTTGATGTCGAATTCCAAGTACTCGACATATCCGCCTCATACAACTTCTTGTTGGGAAGAACTTGGATACATGTTGCTGGGATTGTGGCTTCTACTTTGCACCAGGATGTGAAGTTTGAATAAGAATCATCAAGAGGTGATCATTCATAGCGACGGGAGTAATCCCATTTATACTAACCAAATTGTTCCGATCGTGGAAAATATAAGGAAATTAGGTGGAGAGACTTATCATACCATCGAACGCGTCAATGCGATTGAGAAAGACAAGTGGTGGAGGAGCAAAATAGAAAGCATACTAGCGTGGGCAGGGTATGAACCCGGTAAAGGGCTCGGGAAGAATCTCCAAGGTATTGCCAAACCAATACAGCTAAAACGTCATGGCACGACCTTTGGATTGTGATATCAATACACCTGGCATGATATCAGAACTGGTCGTCACCATGGCGTGGTCTGTATTACCCTCTCGAGCAGCCAATACCGTAGCTGAACCAATCTTTCCACCAAACTGACATGATGTGGGGATTCGAAAAAGACGATGTGCTAGCTGGTTTGAAGAATTTATTTCTAAAAGAGGAAGACATGGATTGCAGTGTAATAGGTGAAGATGAGGAGGAAAAAGGCCTCATCATCCAGACAGTGGAGAGGGGAGTTGTTCTCAGGAACTGGACTACCACACCATCCAGGGCCTGACGAGTCCCGTGGTAGCATGGTTGCTAGTGTCATTTATTTTGAAAACAATTCCTTTTGAGCATTTTTGTTTAAAAACATTTTTCTTTCCTTTTAGTATTTTGCCTTGGAAAACATTGTCTGAAGTCATTTAAAATTGCTTTGTTTGTCATTTTGTTGGTTGATTTCCCAATGCACACGCAAGTGTACGTGGTCGACAAGTAATATAGG